>MDUD01009129.1:0-26746 GCA_002216565.1 Crithidia mellificae | reverse complement strand
TGACTATTGCTCACTCTACTTTGCAAGACCGGAAACTCTCTTTAGAAGAGGCAAGACAACTAAATATCTCAAGCAACAACTGCATATCAACAACAAGCATGCTGCGGAGCTTTTTGCGCCCGCAGGAGGGCGAACAAGATGGCCTGACCGGTCGCGACGGTGCGCCGTCGCGCAGCGGCACAGCGAAGCTAGCCCCACCACTCGGCGCCGACACGGAGAGCCACCGCGTTAGCCGATTGGTGGATGAGGAAGCCGCTGCTGTTAGTGCCGCTGCCGCTGCGGCTGCGGCGGATCAGGTGAATGCCGCGTCAAAGTTGCCTATCAGCAGCACTTACAAGGAATCCTCCCTCCTCTTTCCCACCGCGAGTCCCCTCACCTTCGAGCCAAAGGTGCAGGTGCCGTACGCGTACAAGCGCGGTCGCATGCCGCGCGATGTGGAGATCGAGCGTCGCCGCCGCCTCTACGACAGTCAGAGCGTGCAGCACCTTCTTGAGGTGAGCGGCCTCACCTGGGAGGTGCTGGCGCGGCGCAGTGCGCAGAGCTTGCCGCTGGAGATCTTCGACGACACGTCCTTCGACTGCCGCAACCCCGGCGAGTGGATGGCGATGGCGGCGAGTGCGCCGACCCCGGCCGCGCGCTTCCTACCCGCCGAGGGCGTCTTTCACAACGCGGAGGCGGACACCTTCGAGCTGCGACCGTGCCGCGTGGTGGGCTGGGTGGAGGAAACAAACACGCTGCAGCTGCAGTGGGGCGCCACCGAGGAGAAGACCCGCAAACCCACGAGCCCTGCACATGCCGGGGCTAAGGGAGCCACGTCGGAGAGCAAAGCGGCGGCTGTCGCCACTCTGCCTCGCATTTTTGTTCGCTTCATCGCCGAGGATCCGGTGGTGTACGTGCAGCGCCTCATCCACGCCCACACGCAGCGGCACAAGGCGACCTCGTGGATTATTTACCGCCTCTGCTGCGACTCCATGCCGGTGGCGATGCTGGAGGAGCTCGACGCGGGGCTGGCGGAGCGCCTGCGCCACCTCGGCACCGACATCCCACAGCTCAGCCCGGCTGCCTTCCCCGCCGTGGCCGACCGCGTGGAGCACCTCATTGCGGAGATCACGCTGGAGTGGAAGCGCAGCCACAACCGCCTGCTGCTGCGTGACCGCATCACAAAGGACGAGGGCGTTGCTCGCATGGTGAGCACGTCGACACACATGGATCCCGAGGCACTGCTGCAAGGACCAAACGTCGCCGTCGACCGCAGCGAGCTCGGCGACCCCTCCACCGTCATCGCGGTCGAGGGCGACGACTTCTGCTTCGCCGAGCGCGAGGAGGCCTTCACCTTTGCGACCTACTTCACCCAGCCCGAGGTGGTGCAGGCGCTGACGGGCGTGCGGCGCGAGTGTCTGAAGGTGCTGGAAGGATCGCTTTTCGACCTACCGAAGGAGCGTCAGCTGCCGCTGGCGGTCTTTGCGAAGCGCCAGAAAGACCACCTGGCCCGCACCTCCAAGCATCTGAAGGAGGAGTGGGTGCCGCGCATGTGCGAAACTATCGTCTCAAGCTTCCAGTCGGCCGGCAAGGGCTGGCTGAACATTCGCGAGACAAAGCAGAACATTTACGAGATGTCGAAGCTCAAGAAGTTTTTCACGACGGTGAAGTTCATGATGGAGGACACGCTCTTCCAGCTCGTCTACAACTCCCTGCAGTCCTTCACCGACTTCTTCGAGGAGGTGACGGACTTCACCGTGACGGTGGAGGACATGAACAACGTCAAAAACGCCTGGCCGGGCAGCGACGCGGACGACTGCGTGGAGAAGCAGCCGCTCTTCACCATCGACCTCGTGGAGGCGGACGGCCACTTCTCGTACTCCATCACCTTCGCCGACTTCGAGGCCGCCATCGTGGAGCTATTTAACGACGCCATCGTGTGCACCGAGTCGATCCCGCAGGTGGAGCGTTTCGTGATGACGCAGTACTTTTGGAGCCGCGACGGCGAGGGACCGCTGCTCGACTCCGTCAAGCGCGAGGAGGAGCACGTCTGTGCGCTGCGCGAGCGGGTGCAGACGGCGGTGCGGGCCTCGCTGGTACCGCTGCAGACCTACCTCAACACGTACGACGAGCTGCTCCCGCTGATCCGGCTCGACCAGGCGCAGTTCATCAAGGACTACGCCGAGGCAGGTCACAGCATGGAGGAGATGAAGGAGGAAATTGCGCAGCACCTGCGCGCCAAGAAGTCGCTGGCGGAGCGGCTGCCGCTTTTTCTCACCGTAGGCAATTTCGTGGTGGACTGCCAGTCCTTCAGCTACCTCATGTCGATGAAGGAGGAGGAACTGGCGAAGCTGGTGATGCGGCTGATCGGCAAGACCGGCAAGGAGGAGGCGGTGTACGTGCGCAACGAGTTCACGCGCCTGCTGCAGACGATCGAAAAGACGCCGCAGAGCCCGGAGAAGCTCTACGAGCTGCTCGGCTTCATGGACACGGTGGGGGACCAGGTGACGGAGCTGACGCAGCACATCGCCGAGGTGCGGCAGTGCTACACCATCCTCGACGGCTTCCAGTTCGAGCTGACGGACGACGAGTCGCGGCTGAAGTGGGAGGCGATTGGGTGGCCGCGCCAGCTCGCCCTGCGCAGCCACGCCGTGCGGAAGCAGCTGGAGCAGGTGCAGGAGGAGCTGCACTCCGGCCTGCAGAAGCGCCAGGAGGAGTTTGCGAAGCGCGTGGAACAGCTGCAGCGCGTCGTGGCGACCTTCTCGAAGCACACGGACGCCGCGGAGGCGGACAAGGTGACGGCCGAGGTGAAGACGCACAACATCGAGATTCGCCAGTGCATCGAGGAGGCGCGCGCGCTGAACAGCGACCAGCGCCTCTTCGGCGACAAGCTCTCTGACTACCGCAACGTTTTTGAGCTGGACAAGGAATTCAAGCCGTACAGCGACTTGTGGCTGACCACGTACACGTGGCAGGAGTCGTACCGCCGCTGGCACTCTGACGCCTTCACGACCCTCGACGCGGCGGAGGTGGAGGCCACCGTGGCCTCTGCCTCGAAGACGATGGCGAGTCTGTCCAAGACCTTCAAGGACAAGGGGGCAATGCTGCGCATTGTCGAGGACGTGAAGGCTGGCGTAGAGCAGTTCAAGCCGTGGGTGCCCATCCTCACCTCGCTGCGCCAGCCCGGAATGAAGGAGCGACACTGGACGGGGCTGTCGGAGAAGCTGGGCATGCCGCTGGTCCCCGGGGAAACGTTGATGCTGCTTGAGGACTGCGCGCCGCTGCTGGCGCACCACGACACCGTCGTCAGCTACTGCGAGGTGGCCGCGAAGGAGTCGCAGATCGAGACGACGCTGAAGGAGATGCGGGCGAAGTGGGAGTCCAAGTGCTTCCTCATCGAGCCGTACAAGGAGACGGGGACGTTCATCCTGAAGGACACCTCCGACGTGATTGAGCTACTCGACGAGCACCTCAACCTGACGCAGCAACTGCAGTTCTCGCCCTTCAAGGGCTACTTTGAGGAGGCCATCACGGACTGGGAGCGCTCTCTCAACCTCGTCTCCGACACCCTAGAGCAGTGGCTGGAGTGCCAGCGCGCGTGGCGCTACCTGGAGCCCATTCTGAACTCGGAGGACATCGCCATGCAGCTGCCGCGGCTCTCTGCGCTTTTTGAGAAAGTCGACCGCACGTGGCGCCGCGTTATGGGCAACGCCCACGCCCAGCCGAACGTGCTGGAGTACTGCATGAGCACCAACAAGCTGCTGGAGCACCTGCGCGAGGCAAATCGACTGCTGGAGGAGGTGCAGCGCGGCCTTAACGACTACCTCGCCGACAAGCGGCAGACCTTTCCCCGCTTCTACTTCCTCTCCGACGAGGAGCTGCTGGAGATTCTGTCGCAGGCGAAGGAGGTGCGCCGCATTGACGCAAACATCGGCAAGCTCTTCGAGAGTATCCAGCGACTGCAGTGGAACAACGTGCACCCGGGCAGGGACGACGGCAAGAGCAGCAGTGCGGCGGAGGCTGAGGAGGTGGCACCGGAAGGCGTGGCAAAGGCACCTGATGCTGCTGCTGCTGGTGCTACGCCGTCTTCCGCCCCAACTGACACCATCACCGGCTTCTACAGCGTCGAGGGCGAGTACATCCCCGCTGTCACGCCTGTCGTGCCGCAGGGCAACGTCGAGGAGTGGCTCAAGCTGGTGGAGAAGATGATGAAGGACGGCGTGCACGCCCAGGTGAAGGGCGCCGTCGACGCCTACCTCAGCACACGCCGCAGTGAGTGGGTGCTGCAGTGGCCCGCGCAGGCCGTTATTGCGGTGGCGCAGATTCACTGGACGCAGGGCTGCGAGGAGGCGCTGGCGACACGAGGGAAAGTGGACGACTTCGCCAAGGTGCTGGACAAGCAGCTGCGGCAGCTTGTCGAGGTGGTCCAGTCTCCGCTGACAGCCGTGCAGCAGATCAACATGGGGGCCCTCATCACCATCGAGGTGCACGCGAAGGATACGGTGGACAACATGCAAGCCGACGCCGTCTCCACGACGCAGTCGTTTGAGTGGATCAAGCAGCTGCGCTTCTACTTTGAGCAGAATGACAGTTTGTGCCACATCCGCCAGGTCGACGCGCACTTCGTGTACGGCGGCGAGTACCTYGGCAACACCGCCCGCCTCGTCGTCACYCCGCTGACCGACCGCATCTACCTGACCCTGACCGGCGCGCTCGCCTTGTGCCTTGGCGGCGCCCCCGCCGGACCCGCCGGCACTGGCAAGACGGAGACGACAAAGGACTTGGCCAAAGCCCTTGCGAAGCAGTGTGTCGTCTTCAACTGCCAGGAGGGCATGACCTACCTCTCGATGGCGAAGTTCTTCAAAGGCCTCGCGTGGACTGGCGCGTGGGCGTGCTTCGACGAGTTCAACCGCATCGACGTCGAGGTGCTGTCCGTCGTGGCGCAGCAGGTGACCGACCTGCAGCAGGCGTGCTCGACGAAGCAGTACCGCATTCTTTTCGAAGAGAGCGACATCGTGGTCGACCCGACGCACGCCATCTTCATCACAATGAACCCCGGCTACGCCGGCCGCACGGAGCTGCCGGACAACCTCAAGGTGCTTTTCCGCCCTGTTGCGTGCATGGTGCCCGACTACGCCATGATTGGTGAGATCCGCCTCTTCTCGTACGGCTACCTGAAGGCGCGTGCGCTGGCGCAGAAAATGGTCATGACCTTCAAGCTAAGCTCCGAGCAGCTCTCCTCGCAGGACCACTACGACTTCGGCATGCGCGCTGTCAACACCGTCATTTCGGCCGCCGGGCTGAACAAGCGCGAGTCGCCGAACGGGAACGAGGACGAGCTGCTGCTGCGTGCGCTGCGCGACTCCAACGTGCCGAAGTTCCTGCAGGACGACATTCTTCTTTTCGAAGGCATCATCTCCGACTTGTTCCCCGGCGTCGCGCTGCCCAGCAGCGACTACGGCGCCGTCACGCAGGCCCTCACGCACGCCATCTCCGCCGCGCAGCAGCAGCCCGTTCCCGCCTTTGTGCACAAGTGCCTCCAGCTCTACGACATCACGACGCTGCGTCACGGTTTGATGCTCGTCGGCCCCGCGGGCAGCGGCAAGACCGCCGCCTTCACCGCGCTGCAGCGCGCGCTCTCCGACTGCGCGGCACGGCAGGGCAAGGGCGAGGATGTGGGCGGCCGCACCTTCCAGAAAGTTTTCACGCACATCTGCAACCCAAAGTCTGTCACGATGGACCAGCTCTACGGCGCCTACGACGAAAACGGGGAGTGGAAGGACGGCGTGTTGTGCGTGCTCTTCCGCCTCGCTGCCAAGTACGGTGAGGAGGGTAACATGATCGGCAAGCACTGGGTCATGTTCGATGGCCCGGTCGACGCGCTCTGGATCGAGTCGATGAACACCGTGCTGGACGAGAACAAGAAGCTGTGCCTCGTGTCGGGCGAGATCATTCAGATGAACCGCGACATGACGATGATGTTCGAGGTAGAGGACCTGGCGGTGGCCTCGCCGGCCACCGTGTCGCGGTGTGGTATGATCTACCTCGACCCCGCCACCTGCGTCCCTATCGAAGCCCTCATCGCGAGCTGGACGGCGTCGCTGCCAGCCTACATGGACTCGCAGCGGGAGCCCCTCACGCTGCTCGCCACCACCTACGTGGCGCAGCTGGTGCAGTTTGTCCGCGGCGGCGCGGTGCGGGAGTACGTCACGTCGACCACCAGCGGCCTCGTGCACAGCTTCTTCCGCATGATGGACGGCTACGTGAAAATGCTCGAGAAGGCGTCGGCGAGCGCGGTGGCCGGTGGGGCCGAGCGGTCGGCCTTCCTCAGCAGTGTCGTGCCGCCGCTCTTCTTCTTCTCCCTCGTGTGGAGTGTCGGAGCCACGTGCGACGAGGCGGGGCGGCAGGTCTTCGCGGCACAGCTGCGCTCCTTGGCCGCTGCCAACGGTCACACAGACTTCTTGCCGCCACTGACGGCCGAGGACGAGAGTGCGAAGAACAACAGCAGCAAAGAACCACAGCAGGGCAGTGATGGATTTCTCTACGACTACTTCTACCGCTTCGAGGGCAGCAACGGCGGCGCCGCGGCGGAGGACGGGGCGGCGGATGCCGCGGACGGCAAGTCAAGCGGGTCGGCAGCCACAGCGGGCAGCTGGGTGCATTGGATGCAGGACCGCCCTGCGTTTAACATCCCGGCGGGTACACGCTTTGACGACATCCTCGTGCCAACAATCGACAACACCCGGCAGAACTACATCCTGCAGCACCTCATGGCAATGAAGGTGAACGTGGCGGCGGTGGGTCCGACCGGCACCGGTAAGTCCATCGCCCTGGCACGCCTCGTGTTGGGCGGGGGGATGCCGAGCAGCTTCCTCGGCCTCAACTTCAACTTCTCCGCGCAGACAAAGTGCACCGTGCTGCAGGACTCGATGATGGCAAAGTTCGACAAGCGTCGCTCCCACGTCTACGGCGCGCCGGCCGGCAAGCACTTTCTCATCTTTATCGACGACGCAAACCTGCCGCAGCCGGAGAAGTACGGCGCGCAACCGCCGGTGGAGCTGCTGCGGCAGATGCTTGCCCAAGGCGGTTTCTACACCTTTGCAGGCGGCATCAAGTGGTCCTCCATCATCGACTGCTCCCTCGCCCTCGCCATGGGGCCGCCCGGCGGCGGTCGCAGCCGCGTCTCGAACCGCTTCATGCGCTACTTCAACTACCTCGCCTTCCCGGAGATGTCCGACACGTCGAAACGCACGATTCTGAAGGCAATCTTGTCTGGAGTGCTCACGCAGCGCGGCCTCGCCGAACAGTTTAACACGATCGCGTCGACCATGGTGGACAGCACCCTGCGCGTGTTCGCCAAGTGCATTCAGTCCTACCTACCTACTCCGGCACATGTGCACTACTCCTTCAACATGCGCGACGTCATGCGTGTCTTTCCGATGCTGTACGCCGCGGATAAGAGCGTGTTGCAGTCGGAGACGTCCTTTGTGCGGCTGTGGATGCATGAGATGCAGCGCGTCTTCTACGATCGGCTCATCAACGACAGCGACAAGAGCCAGTTTATCGACTTCTTGAACGAGGAGCTGGGCGTGATGGGCGTGGATGGCACCTACCCCGAGATCGTCGCCGCGGACCGCCTCATCTTTGGCGACATGCTGAACGACAAGGGCGTGTACGAGCAGATCACGAACATGCCAGCCCTCAGCACCCGCATGAACGACTTCCTGGAGACCTACAACGAAGAGAACGAGGTGAAGATGAATCTGGTGCTTTTCCTCGACGCCATCGAGCACGTGTGCCGCATCTGCCGTGTGCTAAAGCAGCCCAACGGCCACTGTCTGCTGCTCGGCGTGGGCGGGTCGGGCCGCAAGTCGCTCACGCGTCTCGCCTGCTCCCTCATCCCCGAGATGGAGGTCTTCACAATTGAGCTGACGAAGAGCTACGGAGTGAAGGACTGGCATGAGAACCTGGCTAAGCTGCTGCTGGAGTGCGGCAAAGATGAGAAGAAGCGAACCTTTCTCTTCTCCGACACCCAACTTGTCCACCCCACCTTCCTGGAAGACGTGGCCGGCCTGCTCATCTCGGGTGACGTGCCGAACCTCTTCGAGGACCAGGACTTGGAGCTGATCAACGACAAGTTCCGCGGCGTCTGCATGAGCGAAAACCTGCCGACGACGAAGGTGTCCGTGTACGCCCGTTTTGTGAAGGAGGCACGCGCGAACTTGCACCTCGTGCTGGCCTTCTCGCCGATCGGCGAGGCCTTCCGCAGTCGCCTCCGCATGTTTCCCTCTCTCATCGCGTGCTGCACGATTGACTGGTTCGCCGAGTGGCCCTCAGAGGCGCTGCTTTCGGTGGCCACGGTGCAGCTCACCGCTGACGACGGCAGCAGCAGCGGCAGCGCGAACGCCACCACTGGTGGCGGCGACGAGGAGATGAGCGAGGCGGCGGCGGCGGCGCTGGCGGACTGCTTCCAGGGTGTCCACCGACTCGCCGCGGAGGCGACGGAGCGCTTCTTCGCGGAGACGCGCCGCCGCTCCTACGTGACCCCGACGTCGTACCTGACCCTGCTGTCCAACTTCAAGCTGATGGCGGCGGCGAAGCGGCGGTTTCTGCGGGAGCAGCGCGGCCGCCTCGAGAAAGGGCTGGACAAGCTGCGGGAGACGGAGGTGCAGGTGGCGGAGCTGGAGGCGCAGCTAAAGGCGCAGCAGCCAGTGCTGGAGGCGAAGAAGGTGGAGATTGCGGCGCTGATGGAACGGCTGGCGGTGGATCGCAAAGACGCCGCGGTGACGGAGACGGCGGCGCGCAAGGAGGAGGCCGAGGCCTCGGCGAAGGCGGAGGAGTGCGCGACGATGCGGCGCGAGTGCGCGGAGCGCCTGGCGGAGGCCGAGCCCGCGCTCATCGAGGCGGTGAAGGTGCTGTCGAAGATCAAGGCGGCTGAGATCTCCGAGCTGAACAAGTACGCCAACCCACCCAAGGGTGTGCAGTACGTGATGGAGGCGGTGGCGCTGCTGCTGACCTTCGGCAACTGCCCAAAGGAGTTCTTCAGCGGCCCACCGGGTGGACGCAAGGTGGCGGACTGGTGGCTCTGCGCCAAGTCCTACATGAAGGATGCGAACCGCCTGCTTGACCTGCTCGTGCAGCCGCCCGAGAAGGGCGGCTTCAACCGCGATGCGATGGACATGGCGTTGATGGAGAAGGTGCGCGTGTACTACGACAACGAGGAGTTCCAGCCCGAGAAGGTGAAGAGCGTCTCGCTGCCCTGCATGGCCATGTGCCAGTGGGTGCGGGCCATGTACAAGTGGTTTTTCGTGAACCGCGAGATCCAGCCCCTGCGCGAGACCCTCTCGTCAGCGGAGGCGGAGCTGGCGGTGGTGACGGAGGCGCTGCACAAGACGCAGGCCACCCTCGACCGCGTCGTGGCCTCCGTCAGGGCGCTCGAGAAGGAGTACAACGACGCCGTGAACGCGCAGGCCGCGCTGGAGGCGGAGGTGGCGGCAACCTCGCGCAAGCTGAACCGCGCCGGCCGCCTCATCGACGGCCTTGGCGGGGAGAAGACGCGCTGGGTGAGCCTGGTGGAGCAGTACAAGGAGGCGGAGCGCTTCGTCGTGGGCGACATGGTGGTCGCAGCCGCCACGGTGGCCTACTGCGGCCCGCTGACGGCGCCGTACCGCCAGGAGCTGCGGCAGCAGTGGAAGGCGCAGCTGTCCGCCGCCGACGTGCTGACGAGCGAGAACTTCGACCTCGTCTCCACCTCCGGCGACGCCGTGAAGATTCAGGAGTGGCAGCTGTGCGGGCTGCCGACGGACGCCCTCTCCACCGAGAACGCCATCATCCTCGCCAACTCGCGCAACTGGCCGCTGCTGATCGACCCGCAGGGGCAGGCGAACGCGTGGGTGCGCAACATCCACAAGAACGACAACCTGCAGCTGTGCAAGGCCTCGAGCGACAAGTTCATGAAGACGGTCGAGAACGCGATCCGGCTCGGTCTGCCGTGCCTCATCGAGAACGTCGGCGAGTCGCTCGACGCCGCGCTGGAGCCGGTGCTGCTGAAGAACATCTTCTTGATCGGCAGCACGCCGCACGTGCGCATCGGCGATAGCGCCATCCCGTACGACCGCAACTTCAAGCTCTACCTGACCACGAAGCTGCCCAACCCCACCTACACCCCCGAGACCATCGTGACGGTGTCGCTGCTCAACTTCTTCATCACGCCGAGCGGGCTGGAGGAGCAGCTGCTAGGCAAGACGGTGGAGAAGGAGCGCAACGACCTCGAACAGGAGAAGCAGCGCCTCACCCGCTCCAACGCGGACAAGAATCGCGAGCTGAAGAACTTGCAGGAGAACATTCTCGTGCTGCTCGAGGAGGCGGAGGGCGACATTCTCGAGCAAGAGGAGCTCATCATCACCCTGGAGAAGAGCAAGGCGAAGTCGACGGAGATCAACGAGGAGCTTGGGAAGGCGAAGGAGACGGAGCGGGTCATTGACGAGACGCGAAACCGCTACCGCCCCCACGCCGAGCGCGGCTCGCTGCTCTTCTTCTGCGCCTCGCAGCTGGCCATCGTGGACCCGATGTACCAGTTCTCGTTGCAGTGGTTCATGAACCTCTTTCTGAACGCCGTGGACAACGCGGAGCAGCCGGTGGCGGCGGAGGGGGAGGCGGACCGGACGAGCGACGGCCGCAGCCTCGTCGAGGCCCGCGTGCACAACTTAATGGACTACTTCACCTACTCCTTCTACGGCAACGTGTGCCGCTCCCTCTTCGAGAAGCACAAGCTGACCTTTTCCTTCTACCTCTGCGCCAGCCTGGTGCAGCACAACGGGGAGCTGGTGGAGGCGGAGTACCGGTACCTCCTCACCGGCCCAACGGGCAGTGCCCCGGCCAACGCGATGGCCAACCCGGCCCCGTCGTGGCTGACGGATGGCAGCTGGGCGGAGATTCTCTTCCTGCACACCCACCTCCCCACCTTCGCGGGGTTCGCCGACCACGTGCGGGCCAACATCCAGCACTACCGCGCGCTCTTCGACAGCAACGAGGCGGACACCTACCCGCTGGCGGCGGAGTGGGCGGCGAAGGCGACGCCGATGCAGCGCCTGGTCGTGATGCGCTGCTTCCGCGCGGACAAGGTGGCGCCGGCGATTCAGCACTTCATCGCGCACTACATGGGGGAGCGCTACATCATTGTCCCGCAGTTCGATCTCATGGACGCGTACAAGGACAGCGACTGCCTGACGCCACTCATCTTCATCAACTCCGCCGGGTCTGACCCGATGAACGACCTGCTGCGGTTTGCGGAGACGATGCGCATGACGAAGCGGCTGGACAAGGTCTCGCTTGGGCAGGGCCAGGGCAAGAAGGCGGAGGAGCTGATTCACAGTGGGCGCGAGAAGGGGCAGTGGATCCTCCTGCAGAACTGCCACCTCGCCTCGTCCTGGATGCCGATGCTGGAGGCGATTGTGGAGAGCTTCACGGCGGAGACGGTCAAGAAGGAGTTCCGGCTCTGGCTGACCTCGATGCCGTCCGCCAGCTTCCCGGTGGCGGTGCTGCAGACGGCGGTGAAGATGACGAATGAGCCGCCGATGGGCCTGCGGGCCAACGTGACGCGCTCCTACTACGCCTTTACCCCGGAGGATCTCGAGGAGGACGCCAAGCCGGACGAGTTCAAAAAGATGGTCTTCGCCTTCTGCCTCTTCCACGGCGTCATCCAGGAACGGCGCAAGTTCGGCTCCCTCGGCTTCAACATCGCCTACGAGTTCAACGACTCGGACCGCAAGGTGTGCCTGCTGCAGCTGCGCAAGTTCCTGCCCCTGTACGACACGGTCCCCTACGACGTGCTCACCTTCCTCACGGGCGAGATCAACTACGGCGGCCGAGTTACGGACGACTGGGATCGGCGCTGCCTCATGACGCTCATCCAGCACTTCATCAACCCCGGTGTGCTGGAGGTGGGCTACGCCTTCTCGCCGTCCGGGCTCTACCACACTATCGAGCCGGGCAACCGCAAGCAGTACCTCGACTACCTCGACGCCTGGCCGCTCAACCCGCAGCCGGAGATCTTCGGCCTGCACGAGAACGCCGACATCACGTGTGCGCAGAACACCACGCACAGTATCCTGTCCACCGTGCTGGCGCTCGAGTCGCGCGGCGGCGCCGGCGCCACGGCCAGCTCGCGCGAGCAGCTGCTGACGGCAACGGCGAGCGAGATTGCTTCCAAGCTGCCGCAGCCCTTCGACATGGCGGCCTTCAGCGCCAAGTACCCGACGAAGTACGAGGAGTCGATGAACACGGTGCTGGTGCAGGAGGCCGGCCGTTACAACCGCCTGCTGCGTTTCATTCACACGAATCTGTCGGAGTTCATGAAGGCGGTGCGCGGAGAGGTGGTGATGTCGGCCGAGCTGGAGGCGGTCGGGGCGAGCTTCTTCGTCAACAGCGTGCCGGCGTCGTGGAGCGCGTTGGCGTACCCGTCGCTGAAGCCGCTCTCCAACTGGGTGGACGACCTCGTGCGGCGCACCCGCTGCATCGCCGACTGGTACGAGCAGGGACCGCCGACCGCCTTCTGGTTCGGCGGCTTCTTCTTCCCTCAGGCCTTCCTCACCGGGACGCTGCAGAACTACGCACGTCAGGTGCACGAGGCCATTGACCGCATCTCCTTCCAGTTTCAGCTGCAGCCGCCATCGGTCCAGCCGGCGACGGCGACGCGGCCGCAGAAAGGTGCCCTGGTGTACGGGCTCTACATGGAGGGGGCTAGGTGGGACGCCGAGCAGCACAGCTTAGCGGAGTCGCGGCCGAAGGAGCTGTACGTGGAGGTGCCGATGATGCTGCTGGACCCAGTCGTCAACCGCGTCCGCAACCCGCAGGACTACGTGTGTCCGGTGTACAAGACGCTGACACGCGCGGGTACGCTGAGTACAACGGGGCACTCCACCAACTTTGTGCTACCGATTGAGATTCCGACGAAGGTGGCGCCGTCGCACTGGATTGAGCGCGGCGTCGCCTGCGTAGTCTCGCTTAATTACTAGAGAAGGGGGAGAGAAGGAGAGTTCGTGGAGAAATCAGTTTGTTCCAATCTAGGCGAGCTTTTGCTGTCAGATTTCTTTCTCTTCTACAGCATTAGTCTGGTGCGCTTAGCTTCGATTTTTTTTTCCCCTTTCTGTTGCCTTTTTAGATCTCGACGATGTACAGTTACCAACACCACAAGCCTCACTGCCTTGATTTTTGTTTTCGTTTGTTTTTCTTGACAGGTCAATTGGTATCATGAGGTGTTATTGCGTCACTCTGACATGCAGATGCGCAGAGACTCTCCAAGTTTTTCTTTTCAAAACCTTTCCTTTATCCTGCTCTTCGGTTATTGGCTCAACTGATTGGCACGGCTGATACGAAAGGTTAGAGCCAGTTTTGTTCAACCAGCCCTTTTTTCTTCACCATTGCTTGACGGCTGCGCGCTTTTGCATTTTTGGTTTTTTTTTCAATGATTGCATTCTTTGGCTCATCAGCTTTTTTTTTTCTCAGCTACAGGCCTTTTTTGGTGCTTTAACGAGATTGATGTAAAGTTTGTATTATGACACACACCTTTTCCATGTAAGGTACTTATGGCAATTTGCCATACCGCAAAACAAAACATATCAGTCAAGCCTCTCCGAGATGAGAACGCACTACACACCGTGAGCAACGTCATTGTGCAGAATGATGACGAAGCGGAAAAATAAGATACACGACCGATCGTGGAACCGCAAAAGCTGCAAGACGCTAAAGTTTTAGCTTAAGAAAGGCCTCTTGATTTGCTTGGCAGAGGGGGAAAAAACAATTGTCGAAATTAGCACCTCTTCTTAATACGCAAGAAGGACCCGCAATGACACTTTCTTTCTGATTCTTCCACATGACGCTCTCTCTCCTTCCCTTGCTTTTGCTATATTCATCTTCATTGTTTTTCTCTTTCACGTCCCCGCTTTATATTCACCTATCTTTTCCTTAACGGCATGCGCCAGCGAACTATTACTTCGATAGTATTCAGTACGTCGTAACATTTCTCCTTTTTCTCGCCTACATATCAGCTTTTCGTTCTCCCGCCTTTTGCATTACCATGGCACAGAAGACGCTGCGTAGCATGTCGAAGTCGAAGAGCGCAGGTGCGCTGCGCAAGTACGTCGGTGAAGCGAAAAAGAAGTTCACCTACACCAAAACAAAGAACACTGCCGAGAACAAAGCGCGTGCGCATTACATTAGCTCTGTGGAGGCCGCAATGGCATCCCGTGTGCCGTCCGATCAGCGCTCGAAGCTGCACGTCGTGAAGTCGAGCGGTCCGATGGAGAAAAAGAAGAACATGAAGAAGCCTCTGACGCGCGGCCGCAAGCGCAAGGCGGGCAAACACTAGTAAAGAGGGCAATGAACCGTTTTATATGCGTTGCGGTGCCTGCTGAATGTAATATTGCACAACCTCATGAGAGTGCAAAGTGTTAAAAGACAGCTTTGATTGTTTTCCCTCTGCCAATTTTAAGCGACACGTATAATAATAATAATTAATATGAGAAACCAAATAATTTCAGTTTAAGATGTCATGGAGGTATCAAAAAGGTGTGCTTGTCTCTGTGTGTGTGTGTGTGTGTGGTGGTCAAGGCTCTGGCAGCTTACTGCCAACTCAACGATAGTTACAGCAAAGTAGTGAAAGAAGCAGCTTACGATGCAGAGCGCTATTCAAATGTTCTTAAAAAAGGATTTTTACTTTTGACTGCTCTAGATTACTCTTTTCCTCCCTCTTTTATTGCTTTGCCTATCGCAATGAAATTTAAGAAGTTGCTGGCGTAAATAGCGGTCTCCACTACACTGCCTTTCACTCGACAAGCCTTGTCGATTCATAGACCAGTTTTCAGCATTCCATCAGTAAAGCTATCAGTGCACCTGTCGTTGTACGCCGATGTTGTCTTCCACTAAAATTGCGGATCACGCAGCAAGGGAGAACAACAGCCCCGCTACCGCTACCGCTACAGCCGCCTTCGAGCACGGCTTGGAGGAGTTGTGCAAGCCGTACGTCGATGCCGTCTTCGCCGACTGGACAAATGCGCAGACTGCGGCGGCGCCACGCGCGTCCCTGCACGTGCGCGAGTCAAATCACAACACCAGCGGGGATTACACCTCGCACTCCCGCCCTGTGAAGCGTCCCACAACCGCAGCAACCTCTGCGAGCCTCTCCGCACCGCAGGCGCTTCTGCAGGCGTGCAACCAGCTCTTGGAGGGCGCGGCTCACCCCGCGCCAACACGCCCCGCTGCAGAGCTCGCCATTGAGAACGCCTACCTGCGAGCCCTCCTCACACGCACCCTGCAACAGCAGCAGCAGCAGCACGCAGTGTCTCGCGATGCCGCGGAGGCGGTGCAGGAAACAGGGGCGCCTACGTTGCCGTCGTCGCAGCTCTCGCCAGCGCGCACGACGCACTTTGAAGGGTCCGACTCACGCCGCAGCCCTTCCGCCGCGTGCCCCGAGCCGGCGGCACGCCCGCACGAGCAGACGCACGCCAACAGTGACGCCGCCCACCGCGCGCTGCTGGGTCGCACGACGCACAACCTCCCCTCGACTGTTGTGGTGGACCCCCGCGAGACTTCGCCGGCGACCGCCTTTCAGGTTGGTGAGCTGCAGGAGCAGATCGAACTGCTGCGTGAGGCGGTGCGGGAGCTGAGCCAGCAGGCGACGGCAGGGCGAGGTCTCTCCGCCAGTCCGCCGCCAGGGGATGCGCGCACGCCCGCCTTCGCGCTACGTGCCATCTCCCCCTCGCCCCGCTGCGCCACCCCGACGTGCACGACGGATGTCCCGACGCTGCAGCGCATCATTCTGCATCAGCAGCAGACCATTCGCACCCTCCAACTTGAGATGGAGGAGGTGGAGACGGCGAAGGCGCAGATCCAGCAGCTGCTGCACTTCCACGAAGCCGCCGTCACCGCAGGCGCGGCCGAGGCGGAGGAGCGAAGTCAGGCGGCGATGGCTGCGCTGAAGACGTACACGCGAGGAGGAGAAGAGGAGGAGGAAGAGGACACGCCGTGCTTGCTGGCCACCACCCACTGGCGCTCCACGTGCCACACGGAGGATCGCGCCTCGGGTGCGACGGCAAGGCAGGGCGAGGCGGAGGCAACGCCGTATTCACCCGCAAGCTACACCGCAGAGGCGGCGGAATTGCCCAGCGCTGAAGCGGAAGTCGCGGCGGGGACGGTGACAGCGGCGGAGGAGACGTACAGGATGGACTACGACGCCGCAGTGGAGGCGGCGGGCGAGCGACGGCGTGCGGCCACCTATGGCGGCACACGGCCGACGTCGTGGTTTGACACGACCCTCACGGTTGATGCGCCGATTCACCTGACCAGTCGCGGAGCAGGCAAGGAGACGGACGGAGACGACGACGACGCCGTGGGGGAGGGAGAGGAGGCGCCGTCGAGCGGCATGCGAACGCCGCTGCCGCGCCGCACCGTTGTGCTGCGTCCACTGCAGCAACAGCAGCGGTACTCCTCGGCTACCGGCGACAGCGCCTCCGTGACCGGGCGGCCGACCGACGAGAGCCCGGTGATGGGCCCAGCCAAGTCGAGCTACGGCACTGCGTCGTACCGTCGCACGTCTGCCATGAGCTCCAACAACGGCTTGTGATCGCTTTAGACAATTAGATCCCTTTTTGCTTTCTCTTCCTGTGAATTTTTCTTTAGACTTTTTTATTTCGGAAAAACACATCGTTTGGAAGCCTCATGTACCAGGTTTTGTTTTGTGTTGAACTTCTTTACAAATACGAATTGCTTCTGTTTTCATTTCCCCCTTTTCAGCAATTTTTTAAATCTTGACTTTTCCTTTATTTTTTCTCTGTACACTATGAAAGAAACACTGGCTGTGCAAGCTAATGAGCCTCGCCACTTTTTTTTTTTGCAACGCTCTGACGCCACTGCTACCAGTGACTTTGATTTTAACGTCTTTGTTTTCCAGTTAGATCTTTCACTTCGCTCTTTTTTTTTCTTCCCTAGAAGCACAACCATTTTTTTCGTTTTCTGTTTGTTTGATAAAAGCTTGCATATGATCAAGTTTTCGAGATTCATTTTGTTGGTGGTTTTTTCTCCTTTAAGAGCTGACTGCGTATCAGAAAGCAATGAACTGTGACGTTTTGCCTCCGCTTTTATGCGTCGTGCTCTCTAAGATTACGGTTTTTTTTCTATCTATAGCTTCCCTTTTTTTTATCATGATGCGGCTTACGTTTACTGCAACAACAACAACAACAACAACAAAAAAAACTTCATGGAGTAGCTTTGATTCTGTCGCCTTAAAGAAGGTCACTTTATTCAGGCACTTGAAGAGCGTTCTGCGCTGCAGTCAGTCGGTATAACTTCTATTGGTCAACGCGAAGCTTGTACACGCACTGTACTACTGAAAGACAACGTTTCGTCTTGTTGAAAGAAAATGGAAAAAATATATGGGTCAAAGACGACATTAAAGTCTTAAATTAAGATATTTCGACTGCTTTTTTTCCTCCTCTTTCACAATGCTCTCTATTACTCTTTTTTCTTTATCCACCGGTTCATTTTTGCATCAATTGCGTACAAAATCTAACTTAGTGAGTACATGTATATACAAAACTCACGCAACATTCCAAAAGCGTGCACCTCGTTCATACCTTCACTCTTCGGTCTCTTTCTCCTGACGGCTGCAGGTAACAGCCACAGAGAGTGAGAGTCACAAGCCCTGCCTGTTTCCATTTTCTCTATTTCTCCCACTAATTTCTATTTTATCTCTTTTGCACAGCTTATACCTTTGACGTGCCGTTTTCATGGCATTTTATTTTTTCGGGTCTGCGGCTTAGATAATTTATCTCTTTTCCACGCACTGAGATTAAAGATAATTGAAGACTCGACAACATACATTTACTTATATAAAAATTTAAAAAGCTTCTTGTGGCTTGAGGACTAACGAGACTTAAGTGGAAAGCGTTTTTTTTCTTCTGTTTGTCTTTTCTTTCGCACAAGCGCGAAACACGCTCTCGAACGAACTTCCACTCTAAAAAGAAATTTTAGCTTCGGATAGATTTGGCAGCGCTGGAAACATCACTGGCACTGGCACGTCTTGTCCTTTCCTGTTTCCCTTAGGCCGTTGCCCTTTCTATTCTTTTTTTTTCATAGTGTGGTAAGTCTTTTGAGTGTCTGTGACTTGACAAAACGCAAATCTGTAGTTCTTTCAATTACGCTGCATTTTTAAACTCGTTTAGATTTCGTCTTACTCATCTGTCCTGCTCGAGAATTTTAAGTACACCTCTCTATTTTAACTTACTTTTCTCATCTCTATTCCGTGTTTGAATCCTTTTCTTTTTTTCAGCTGCTCTTCTCACTCTTTGGGTATTGTCGTGCCCTTTTTTTTTCAACCTCTTCAGCTGGTTTCTTTAGCTCTTTTTTACAATTTCTATTTTGTCAAATCTCATCTTTGTAATTTTTTTTTCTTTGCTACTATTTTGCTATCTTTCTTTTCTTTTCTTTTCGAATTGTGACAACTGAAAAATTGATTTTGCCACAAAGAACCTCTCACTTTCTGTGTTTCCGTCTCTCTCACCTTTTGTCTTTTCATTTATACATTTAGAACACAAGCAAAAAGAAATTACTCAGTTTCAAAGACATTAAACTAGATACATATTTGATCCGCATCTCGTCACAACGGAAACAGTGTGACCGAGCTTCTCGCAAAAGTCGTCAGAAAGTGCCTTTCTGATTTTTTTTATTTTGTTTCTGCTCCATTTTTCCTCTGTTAATTTTTTTTTGTTATTCCCTTTTTTGTCCGTTTTGTCGGAACGACTTTCCTTGACGAAGAGTATCCCCCAAAATGAATAATTATGACCTTATAGAAGTGATTGGCGAGGGCACGTACGGCATCGTCTACAAGTGTCGTGACAGGCGAACGAATCAAATTGTTGCGGTGAAGCAGTTCAAGAATTTTCAGACAAATGCCTACATCCGGTGTACAATGCTGCGTGAGTTGCGGGTGGAGCAGCTACTCAAAGGCGAGCCGAATGTGACGCAGTTGTTGGAAACCTTCAAACAGAAGAATCGGCTCTACCTCGTTATGGAGTACATCCCGCGCAGCCTGCTAGACGTCCTCGAGGAGCACCACCGAGGGTTGGCGGAGGACAATTTGAGAGTGCTGCTCTACACGCTTCTGCTCGGTGTGCAGTCGTGCCACCGCAGCGGCATCATTCACCGCGACATCAAACCAGAGAACATTCTCGTGCGCGGCGACGGCACGGCGTCGCTCTGCGACTTTGGCTTCTGTCGCCCCGTTCTGCAGCAACAGCAACAACAGCAACAACAACAGCGACAAGCGCAACCACCGCAAACAAAGCAATCGGCGTGGTCCTCGTCTACTCCTACCTACGCCGCGCGGTCGAAGCTCGCCTCCGGCAATGGCGCTGCGAGAACGCCCGGCAGCCCTTCTCTCGTGCCGCCCCCAGGCTCCACCGCGGCATCGGCTTTTTTGAGTGAGTTGGTGCTCGCTGATCACCGCGGTGCGATGACGGACTACGTGGCGACGCGGTGGTACCGCAGCCCGGAGATGCTGCTTGGCATGACGGACTACGGCTACGCCGTGGACATGTGGGCCGTTGGCGCGATTATGGCGGAGGCGATCGACGGGGAGCCGCTGCTGCCAGGCAAGACGGAGCTCGAGCAGCTCTCTTTGATCCAAACCCGCGTCGGCGAGTTCCCTGCGGCGTACGAAGCGGCGGTGCGGAAGCGCAACGGCGGCATGCTCCACCTCCGCTCTTTCGCAAACCCGTTTGCGAAGCAACAGGCGCGTGCCCGTGTGAAGCTGAGTAGCGGAGCTGGCGACCCGCTTAACAACAGCAGCAACGACATCAACAGCAGCAGCAGCAGCAGTGGGGTGGACTACGACACCATCAGCAGCTACCTTAGCATGCGGTACGGCGGCCGCATTCGCAAGGCCGGAATGCACCTGCTGGCTCGCCTACTGTGCGTCGATGCGCTGGGTCGCCTGTCGGTGGAGGAGGCCTTGGCGCATCCGTACTTTGACGACCTTCGTGGCGACCCGCGCTTCACGTCGCCCATTCTCGCCTCGCCGCCGTCGACGAAGAAGGCCAGCTCACCTCGGGGAGAAGCTCACAAGGATGATGATGGAGCGGCAAACCAGAAGGCCGATGTGTTGGCGAAGAAGGAGGAACAGAGAGAGGAGGAAGAGGAGGCGTCGCTGACTGCCTTCACGCGTCAGGCGACAAGCTCCACGCAGGACGTGACGGCGTCCACAGGACCCCTCCCGCCGCTGTCCCCCACCGCGCAGACACCCATTGCCCCGTTTTTCTCTTCCGCTGCCCACCACGGCAGCTTCTCCCGTGCCGCGGTGGATCGAAACTCAACTGCAGTCAGTAGCAGCACCGGTGGAGGGGGCGGGACAACGCTTTTGTTTCAACGAGGCAAGAACACGGCCGGTCGGCCCCCGCGCGCCACCGAGGTCGAGGCGCACACGTCCAACGACGCTGATGTGAGCATCAGCGGCTCCGCGATGGACGTCTCGCTGCCCAGCCCGAGCTCCAGTTCTGCCTGGCAGTCCACCGCCACCTCACCACGGCTGGCGGCGCTGTCGCAACGCGTGGACGGCCCGCTGCCCCCGCTCGATGGGCGGGAAGCATCGTCAGGCTTTGTGTCCACCGCAGAGGAACCCCTGCCGCTGCGAGGCAGCAATGCAGGCAGCGACGACGACAACAACGATAGCGACTTGGACGGCAACTCCCCTCCACCGCGGCCGGTGCAGCTCCCCCAGGCCGTGCCGGAGAGTGGCACAGGTAGCCCCCTGTTGCGGCGACATGCCGCGAGCGAAGGAACCAGCAGCTCCACACACACCACCACCACTGCAACAACGTTCGCTATGGCACCACCGCCAACCACAACGTCACTGGCTGGGGCTGCGGCAGGCCCTCCTCACGCGACGCACGCCACGCAGAAATCGGGAAGTGCCTTCGCAAAAAGCAATCACCACGTCGCCACGCTGCTCTTTAAAACGAAGAAGGGCAAGGCGGCGATGGACGCCGTGCTGGGCAATCGGCGCTCCTCGCAGAGTGAGGAGAGTGCGGCGAGCGCGTCGGTGTCGACCTCCGGCCTCGCAGCCGGACCCGGCTCGCCGTTTCTCTCTCGCTTCCCCCACGGGCTGGCGAGCCCAGCTAACGCGCTGGCGCCTCTGCGACGGCGCAGCAGCGACAACGGCGGTGGCGGTGGCGGGGGCGGAGAGGCTTCGGCGACTGAACCGGAGAGGGACGGCGCGGCGCAGTCAAACCCACACAGCGCCTCGCCGCCGCTCTCGCTCCCCACGACCGTCCAGCCCGCGACGGCAGGTGCGGGGCGTGGAGGCAGCGCCGCCAACTCAACATCGACGGCCATTAAAGCATCCGACTCGGTCCTCAAGTCGTTTGGAGGCTCGCGTAAAGCGCACGGCGTGGCGCAGAGTGAGAACTTTTACCTTCTGCACAAACAGAACGACAACAACCATCACAGTGGTGGGAGCAAGGATATTCCGAATAGCAGTGGTTGTCATGATGGCAGCCGTGACGAGGACGTGGAGGTGTGTATGAGCGCCCCACGCAGCGGCGGCGAGCGGCAAGCACAGGCGGAGAGCTCGGCGCATCAGCGCACAAGCAGCTACACAGTACAGCAGACTCAGGCCACGTCCAACGTTAACGTTAACGGAAGGCGACAGAAGAAGAACATGAAAAAGGCGGTTCGGCCGAGCATTCGTCCAGCACACAAGGCATCCGCGACGGCGCCTCAAGATGAACCCACATCCAGCACCACCACAAATAACAACACGAACAATAATAACACTAGTAAGACCAGTGCCGCTAACAGCTCGTCGCCGTCAAAGCGCCAAATGCTAACGGAGCCCGCGGCTGGGGCTGCGGCATTGACAGAGCGAGCCTCGATAAAAGGACGCGGCGTTTCTTCTCCGCGTCGCACGGCTAGCCAGCGTGGCAGTGGCGGTGGTTCTACCGCACCAGAGCTGGGAGGGCCACCCCCACTCTCTGCTCGCAGCCCAGCGAAGAAATCAGCAGCGCCGCGCAGCACCGCACGACAAACCTCGCCGGACCGCACACCCGTCGCTGCCAGGGCGGCGGGGGTGGGCAGAACTGGTAAGAGGAAGGCAAGGTCACCGTCTTCTCCTTCCACTGCGGCGGAAGCGGCAGGCGAAGCTGCGGCGCGGCCGAAGTCGGATCGTTCGCGTTTCGCTTCGCCGAAGCTGCCCCGCGTCATTAAGCCGCTGCAGCCGCGAGAGCGCATGACGCTGCTGAAGGAGATCGAGAGCCTGGGCTGCGCGGTGGAGACGCCGACGGCAGTGGAGGTGATGGTGCCGGTGCGGCCCTCGCCGCCCGCAAACGACGAGGCGGAAGAGGAGGAGACGAGCATCAAGGGCGGTGACCGCTCAAAGCGTCGACATGTGGGCAGCATGAGGGGCAGCATCAGCGGCACCAGCAACCACCACAACAGCAGCGCAAACAGTTCTGCACCGTCTTCAGCGGGCTCCTCCACGTCGTCCGCTGCTCAAGAAAGTCAGGCGGCACTGGCGGCCGCAGCGGCGGCGGCCGGGTCGTCGCAGCTGACGGTGGATGGCGATGAACTCTTTGTGGAGGACTTGGACAGTGGCGGCGACACGGCCTCTCGCTCTCCGCTGCTGTCAGAGGCGTCCGGGTTTGACGACGGTCCGCTGTCCGCCACGCCGCCACCCCTGTCCAGCTTTGCGGCACACGACGGCAACAATAACGCCTCTACTTCGCTTCACGCTGGTGCCATGAATGTGAGCAATGCGGCTGCGGCTGCTACCGCTGGTGCCACGAGTGCTGCCGTCCAGAGCCGGCCCCCTAGGATGGACTTCGGCCACCCCACAACAGCAGCAAATGCAACTACCACAACAACGACCACGACCACGACTGCGAACAATAACAACAACTCTAACTCGAATCGTGCGCAGCCAAGCCTGTATTTCCGCTCTTCTCGCACTGCCCCGGCGCCGCTGAAGCTCGCTGCTATTTACATGTCGCAAGGCACCACCCCCCCGCAGCCACTCCCAAATGGCAGTGCTAGTAATGGCGGTGGTGGTGCTAGTGGTGGAAACAACGGCGGGTTGAGCACGTCGACGGAGAACACCTCGTCGCCCTCCGCCTACCACGCTGGGGCTTCCGTCGCGACAGCCATGCAATCGCACACCTCGTCCACCTCCCTCTCCCCGTCCTTTGGCCGCCGTCCGACGCCCACGCTGCTGCGCCACCCGCAGTCGAAGCTCAGCACCTCGCAGCCCTCCCCGCCCTCCCTCCCTTTCGATTTGCCAAACGGCGCCGTCGGGGGCAATGGGGGCGGAGGCGGGAACGGCGTGCTGGGGCCACTTAATTTGAGTCACGGCCTCAACTCCAGCTCCTCCCGCACCCCGCAAGACGACTCGCCGCGTGTGCCGTTGACGTCCACTTCGCTGCCACTGCACAAGATCAGCAGCGCGTACCTCGGGGAAAGGGCAGCCGCATCACAGCAACCGCCACCGCCACCGCAGCCGTCGTCGCAGGCGTCGCAGCACCTCTATCAACATCCGCGGCAGCCCTCCGAGGAGTCTGCTGGGGCAACGATGCCCGACCTGCGCGCCGCGCCCCGGCAGCGGCGCCTCTCCGCCAACCACATGAGCCTCAGCGTGAGTGGCGATTTCACCCACGCCGGCAGCCTCGCGCTCAGTCGGCGCAGCCAGGAGCGCATGCCGCCTCTTGCCACCAACCCGGCTGGACCCTCGACCCCAACAGCCGTCGTCATACCCGCTGGTGGCGACACGCCACCCATGGCGAGCCTGGACGATGTGGAGACGGAGGTGCTCGTGGAGACGCCGCTGGGCTCGCCACACGCCGACGGCCGCTGCAGCCGCAGCCCCGTCGTCGCCACCCCCTCACCCCCGTACAGCGGGACCACCGCGGCCATGTCAGGCGGCACCACGCGCGACGCCTCCATTGCCACCCTGCAGCGCTCCACAAGCCGCGAGGCCTCCGCGGCGCTGCGGCGCGACGGCAGCCACCGCCCATCCTCGGCAGCCGACCTCAGCCGCACGCGCACCTCTACCTTTCAGGGCACCCCCCTCACGCGCGGGCAGCTCCCGCCTCCACCGCAGCAGCAGCAACAGCAGCAGTCGCGCTTTGGGCCACGGCGCGAGAACGGAGACGGCGGCGCCGAGGACGATGACTACGATGGACTGCCGGGTGGCGCGCAGACAATTTCTTTTCCGCTGCCCTCGTCAAGCGATCGAAGCGAGTCACTGGGGGAGAGCGGGAAGCGAAGCAGCAATCACAACAACAACTCGTCAAGCCGCGAGGCGCCGCCGCCGCCGCTCTCGCTGCACCCCCCGCAGCCCGTACTGGGTGGCGTGTGGGTAAACGTAGATGCTGCGAAGAGCGGCCAGCCTTTGTATGGTGGGCCGAGTCGCAAGAAGAGTCGCCTCATTCTGTAGCACCTGCGCATGTGTCTTTTCGATAGCTTGCGTGTTTGCTCCCTGACGAGTCAAACCACCGTTTTAGTATGAAGGCCCCAACATTATTTCTCTTTCTTGTTTCATCGTTTACAGTTTTGCCTTTTCCGCTTTTTTTTTCTGATGTACCCTCCGAATTTTCTCAGGTTTTCAAAGCCATTCACTTATTCCGTTCTTTTTTTTCTTCCGACTCCACTTCTCACGTCTGAGAGGGTGGTTATGCTTTCATGCTACTACTGCTTTTTCTTACACGCTCCTGCCAGTTTGACGCTCGTCAGCCATTCAGAACTTTAAAAAGAGAGATACAAAGTGGTCTCAGCGGGAGTGTCGCTAGTTTCTAAACCTCGGAAGAGCCTTCTTCTTGTTCCTGCTTAGTTTTCAGGCACTGTTACGCAATTCATGTCACTCACTCTTGATACTAAATAAAAACAGCTAGTTCAGCTGTTGATAGAATTAAAGCCTTTTGGTTTAATCAGCGTTAGTTTTGCTATGACCTTGCTTGGCACAATGTTCAGCCTCTCAAGCCACTCCAAATTTTTCTTTTCTCCTAATGCTCGATATTCCTGTGCATCTCGTGTTTTTCTGCAAACCTGTGGACCTTAACCTTCTTCACCTGAACAACAACAACAAAAAAGCTACGCTTACTTGCTAGTGTCTCATTATTTTCTGCTCTTCAACGTGCTTTGACAGCTGGCGGTGCTCTGTTCCAGAGAACAAAATTACCATCGCTTGTTCCCCAAAAAAACACTTTTGTCATTCTTTCGTTGCTGCAACAGGCATTTCGCTTAATTCGTTGATTTTCTCCTCCCATTCCGCTTTTTTGTTTTTCCTTGCGTACTTTTTTTTCCTTTCCTTTCTTTCAGACTATAGTCTTGACAAAGTATCCCCTTGTTTTCTTCTTGTTCCGTGCCACAATGCCGCAAGACCGCGCCGCCCAACTCGCGGAGCTGCGCAAGCAGTTCCCCTCCACGACCGTAGTGACGGAGTCGGCGCAAGAAACAGTGCTGAAGGTCGATCACGTTCTGCGCATTAGCCCCACCACCGAGTACGCCCTCTCCCTCTTCGTCTCCCTGCCCTCCTCCTTCCCCAAGTCCGCGCCTAAGACGACGATGCCGTACTGCTGCCACAGCATCCCTATCACCCCGCCAAACATCAACCCGTCCGAGGCGCAGGCCTATCAGTGGGAGAGCAACGCCTCCACCCTCGTCGAGGCGGTGCGCAACGCGTTTCAGAACGCCGCGGATCGCTGGGGCCCGGTGGAGCCGCCAAGCATGCGGGGCGTCACCTTGCAGCTGAGCGGCGAGACGGAGCGCCTGCTAAGGGATTTGGTGAGCAACCCGAACTGCCTCGACGCCTACTGCTACCAGCTCCCGATTGTGAAGCAGATGCGCGAGGCAAGCCGGCAGACCATCAGCGAAATCGAGCGGGTGGCGAACGAGAACACGCTGCTGCGCACGGAGGTGGAGACGCTGGAGAAGAAGGTGGAAGGGATGCAACACCAGCTGAGCGACCAGGTTTCCCAGCTGCAGCGATTGGGCCAGAATCGGCTCCTGACGTCGGTGTGCACGCCAGAGGCGCTCATCCGCACCCTCGAGACGGACGTCCGCAAGATGAGCAGTGACTGCATGGCGGTGGGTAAGAAGGCCCTCGACGCGTACAAGACAGACAAGAGCTCGTTTCAGGACTTGTTGGAGCAGTACAAGTCGCAGTCAAAGGCAATGCACATGCTCGACCTGAAGCGCATTTCCTACCGCGCTCAGTGCGCAGCGAACTAGCGAGCTGAGCAGAAACGCATGAAGAGACGTGATATCTCTTCTTCTTTCCAGGCGGGTGCTTCAAGCTGCGTTGTTTGCTTGCTTTACGCAGTCCGGTTTGGTGGAGGTGTTCACCATGGTGCGGCGGTGAGAACAAATGTTTAGCTCACGTCGCTGTTCTCGCTGATAGTTGATTGTGCTGCTCCTCTTTTTGAAAAGAATTTCAATGTGTTTTCTGAGTAGCGTGTTTGTTGCCGCTCTTCAGGGAATATAAAAGTTACCTCATCTAGACTTATGTTGCAACAATATCTATCTTTTATGTCTTTTATTTTCACTGTTATATTTGCTTGCTACCTCTGCTGCACAAAGCAGCCTTCGGAAAAAAACAACAAAAAAAAACAAATGTTTACATTTGTATGCTGTTCAGACCTTTGCGTGTAATGCAGACAACAAGAACAAAAAGTTCAGCGCCGTTTTGGAGACGTCCAACAAAACGAGAATGGCGATGCGTAAATAGGTT
>MDUD01009126.1:15559-26081 GCA_002216565.1 Crithidia mellificae | reverse complement strand
AGGAAAGCGCTCGCATTCGAATTAGAAGGTTGCTTATGGTTTTTACAAGAACCACAGAATACTGTTTTTCTGAGTTAAAATTGTAATAGGAATCATAAAAACAAGAAATTGTTTATCGGAGGCCGGAGTGCGTGCGTGCGTGCGCGGGGGTGAGCTGAAGTGTTGTCACCCTGCCAGACACACGCACGCGCGCATGGATGCTTGCCGTACAACGTGGGTCGTCACGCAAACGCAACTCAAGGTGATTCATTCTGCAAAAAGTTGAAAAAACAAATGGACTTTCTCGGCTCTGCTCGCAGTCTCCTTCTCAAAGAATGATACAGGGTACGAGTGCCGCGTTCCAACGTTATTCCGCTGCAGAGGAGCAAAACACGAACAAACGTGAGAAGTCTTCTTTTACGCCATCCCTGTGTGAGGTATGTGGGTAGCAAGCGACATTCAAGTCTGTATAGATGGAAAACTGCAGGAGGAATCGTAGCGCATGGCAAGAGACACAAGATAATGCACAATTGCAAATGTGATGCTACAAGCAACTTTTGCTTCGACGTTGCACACGAGGAAATAGAAACAATACGACAGAGCTCCCCAGGGTCTTTCTTTCGCCTTTTCACCTAGGGGAGAAGACGAAGAGAAGAGCCTTGTTCACAGCCAAATAGATACAATTAGGATAGTAAAAAAAGAGCTCTTTAGGTCAACGTTTTTTTGTTTTCTTGTTATTCTCGCTCACGAGTTGTGGTATGCTGTCCACTTACTCCGGCTTCTCCACGATGCCGCACACGTCCAGCGTGGTGGCCTCGCCGTAGCGGGGCAGCACGTCGCCGTGAAGGATGGCGGCGCCCATCATGCAACGGATGGAGCCGCCGGTGCGGCGCTCCACCGGCTCATTCGGGAAGCTGCAGAGGTTCTCGCGGCCGTACCACTTCTCCAGCTGCGCGCGGTTCTTGTCGCTCAGCCCGTCAAAGGACGTGCCAGAGAGGCAGAGGAAGTGGTGCTCGGCGCCGTCCGGCTTGCGGGCCGCGAGCTCGAAGGCGTTGCCGGAGAACGCGCGGATCTCCTCCGGGGTCAGGTTGACGACGCAGTCGTACTCGCGCTCGAGGTGGCGGCGGAAGGCCTGCTCCTCCTCCGGGGTCTCGAACTTGAGCAGGTCGAGCGCGAAGGCGGCGATGCCCTTACCGCACCAGCCGATGACGTTCGTGTGGTACACAAGGTCCTCGCCACCGGCGGCGCGCGGGACGGCCGAGGTGAAGAGAAAGCGGTTCTCCTTCGGGATGTTCAGATACTCCTCGCTGCAGATCAGGTTCAGAATCTCGTCATCCGTGCGGCCGGAGCGGGACATGTACACGTAGCGGCCATCCGGGCTGAAGACAAGCGCCCCGGTGCCCTCCAGCGCGCGGTTCTCCTCCTCGTAGCTGCGGAGGTCGAGCAGGGTGATCGCCCCCTCCGCCGCCGCCGCCTCCAGCCGCTGCACGATCTGCTCCTCCGCCAGCTCCTTGCGGCGGTAAGGGCTCATCGGGTAGAGAATGACGACGCGGCGCGTGATGTGGCCCTCCGCGTCGGTGAAGTGGTGGAAGGAGATGTAGTTGTTCGGGAAGATGGCGTCGCCGCGGTTGGCGTAGTTCTCACGCCACGTCGACTCGTCGCGGTTGCGGATGATGCGGGCCTCCACGCCGTGCGCGGTAATGGTGGAGCGGAGGTCGCGGAGCACCTGGAAGGCGGCCTGCTCGTCGTGAGCCTGCTTCTCGTCGGTGATGTCCTCAAAAATCATGAAGGAGTTGTCGACGATCTTGCTGTCCGAGCCGAAGCGGACGGGCTGGATGAGGAGAACGGAGCTCATGATTGCGGGGCTGAGCGAAAGGTGGTAAGGGTGTAATAGAAAGAGAAAAATATAAGAGAGCGAAGTGGACAGTTACGGGTGTAAATACACAAGATGCGAGCTAAAATGGGAACAAAGAAAAACGGTTGCGGTAGAAGACTTAATTTCTGTGGCACCGGAAACGAAAGGGAAAAGACGAGGAAGGAGGAGAGAGAGAAGTGGAAATTTTTTTTTTGGGACGAGAAAAGAAAAAGAGAGCTTTTTAAGGCTGAAGAGAATGACATGAAGTGACACAACGGTAACCGTTAGATAGTTTTTCGTAACATGTTTTGTGCGTCGCAACCTTTTTCTCTCGGTCATCACTTTTCTTGCGTCAACAGGAGCCTTAAGGAAATACGTTAGCCAAAAAAGACGAAATTTTCTAAAAGCATTTTGAACGTGAAGCATTTGTCAAAACGAGGCGATCTGAGTGGGTGGTAGGATGAAAGTGGGGAAAGCAACTGTCCAAAACTGCATCAGCAGGCATGCAGACACACATACACAGACGAAAAGGAGAAGAATGAACAGAGCCATCACAACACCTTGACACGAGTAACCCGGAAAAATTTGCTTTTTGCAATTTACTTGTCCTCTCCCAGGTGCAGCACTTCACAGGTGGATTGCTGCGTCGGCAGCGGCGGGCGCGACCCGTGGGTGTAGGACGCGGCGATGCACGACGGCAGCGATGTGCCGAGGCGGCGCTCCAGCACTTCCCCGTAAAAGGTATGGATGTTGTCTACGTCGTACCAATCATCTAGCATGGCACGGTTCTTCGGCGACAGCGCGGCGAGGGCCGTCTCAGAGATGACGAGGGCGTAGTGCGCACTGCCGCTGCTGGCGTCGACGGGCTGCACCGGCACCTCGACCGCACTTCCGGCGAAGCCGTACATCTCCTGCGCACTCAGCTCCAACACGCAAGAGTAGGACTGCGAGAGATGGTCGTAGAACGCCACCTCGTCATCCTCGTTTTCGAAGACAAGGTTGTTGATGCACCACGCACAGATGCCGGCACCGCACCAGCCCAGCACGTTCGTGTGCGGCAGCCCGTCTTTCGAGCGCAGCAGAAAGCGGTTTTGTGGGGGAATGTTTAAGTTCTCTGGGCTGCACAGCGTGTCGAGTACGTCGGGGTGGCTGCGGGAGGAGACGGCCATGTAAACGTAGCGACCACCCGGGGAGAAAACAAGCGAGCCGGAGCCTTCGAGAAACTTGTTCTCCGTCTCGTAGCCCCGCAGGTCAATCAGTTCCACCGCGGCACTTGCCTCCGCCACGGTTGTGATCTGGTTGATCAGCTGCTTCCGTGCCAGCTCGCCGCGGCGCAGCGGACTCATGGGGTAGAAGACGACGAGGCGCCGCTGAATGACGCCGTCGGCGTCGACGAAGTTGTGGAAGGACAGGCTGTCCGCCACGCAGACGCTCTGCCCCTTCTCCTCGAGCGGTCCGCGGTACGGCTTCGGCTCGCGGGCCTGGTGGATGAAAACGGCGTGGATGCCGCACTCCTTGGCAAAGAAGCCGCCGAGCTCGGTGACGAGGGTGCACACCTGCGCTCGGTCCATGTCCGCCTTGGCGTTGCTGACGTTCATCGACTGAATGAGCTTGTTGTCGCGCGTCTTGGGGTCCGGCCCAAAAGCGATGGGCTCGACGAGAACAATCGAAGTCATGCTGCTTGTAGAGAAGAAGGAAACTAAGAGAGAAGAAGCGTTGTAGAAATGGAGAGAAAAAAGTATAATAATTTAGCGAGAGTCTAACAATGATGTATCTGAAAATAAAAACAAAGAATAAAATTGACAGTAAGTGCCGCGTTTGATCAGTGCTCGCGTTTTGCAGTAGTATTGAGTGCCAATTGAAACCACAGAAGGAATACGGTAACAAAGAGAAAAGTTTGAACAAGAGACGCTAGGATGCGGTGAAACAAACAAAGTGATAGTCTAGTAAATGTGTTGTGCGTGCGTAAAAGGTAAGTAAAATAAGATAGAAATGTGCTGGTTTGTTGACACTTGAAGCTTGCTGACACAAAGATTTAAAGAGAAAAAGCTGCAGAGAAGACCTTTCTTGTAAGTCAAGAAGGAAGGTTGACAGTGAAGAAAAGAATTGACAGCTTTGATAACATAAACTGGTCGTGAGTTTTTCTTTCTACCAAGAGGGTGAGCAGCAAAGCGAAAATGGTGACTGCACACAGGCACCAAGCTGCGTGAACCTCGCAGCAAACACCGCTGGTGAAGCTAGCAAATTATAAGAGAGTGTCTCCCTTGCAAAGAATTATGAAGAGCTCGGCCGGCGTGCATTTTGCCGTGTATTTTCCATTGCACTCCTTTCAACTTGGACAATTTATATTGCAGACTTAGTCTTGTAAAGGGAGCACACATTGCTCCCCAAAATTTTATAATACAGTACGAAACAAATGTCGAGTAGCAAAATTTAGTTACAGCCCCAACGTGCACGTAGAAGTCCTAACACTTCATCCGTTCTCCGTTGGGGCACACATCCCTGCCCACGCAGACACACGCAAAAGAAAAAAAAAAACGATTCAATGCCCTCTCGACCTGTGAGCCATTACGCAAGGAACATGTTCGCCATGGACTCCAGCTGCTCCGCCTGTTCCGCAGAGAGCCCTAACTTTGCCTCATTGTGACGGATAGCCTTAAAGAACGTGGCTACGAATGGCACATCGCCTTTATTGGTATTCCACGCCGTAAAGCCGAGCTTGCAGGCCGACAGCAGCACATCGGCCTGCGTCTCATTCAGCTGCATCGTCGCGTCCGCGGCGGCTTCCCGGATGTACCGCGAGAGCTCTGCGAAGACCTGCGGCACCGTCGAGTCGAGGGTACCGCGCTCCATGACGAGCTGGGCCAGGATAGCGATGGCGCTGTTGGCGGGCATGTTCGCCGGCACCAGGCTCTCCGTGCGGGCCCGCTTCACCACGTGCCCGTCGCTGCCGACGTCGTAGTCGTCGTCTGGTTCCATGTCCACGTCAGGGAAGTGCTTGGTGGCTTTGCAGCGCTCCTCCAGCGGGTTGGTGGGTGGGCGGCCGAGGATGCGCACGCGGTACGCTGCCGCGCGCTCCTTGCGGTAGTCCTCCACCGACATCCCCTCAAAGCGCAAGGCGAAGTGCGCCACCGCCTCCTCCGGCACGTAGGGGTTGTAACCGAACTGCTGGTGGAAGGCGGCGACGACGTTTGGGTCGGGTGAGCAGAGCAGCTTCTCCTCTGCAGAGAGCTGCCGCCCCTTCTTGTACTGCGGCTTCTCCCGGACACAGTTCGAGCAGCGGCGGCGGAAGTGGCGGTTGATCACGCCACAGGCGGAGCATTTCCAGTCCCCCATCCGGCACTCCGCCGGCAGCGAGCCTTCCTCGCCGGGTGGGTGGTAGAGGCGACAGTTCTCCCCCCAGCTGCAGTGGCCTTGCAGGTAGTCGATGCACGGCTGCCCAAAGTCGTTCAAGCCGTCCTCGTCCTGCATCGCCGTCTCCTCCTGCGCCCACTCTTCCTCCTCTGCGCGCTGCTGCGCCGCCATTTCAGCCGGGTGGTCCACCGCCCACAGCCGCTCCTTCTTTGCCAGCCACAGGGCATCCACGACGTGCGGCGGGAAGACGTTCTCCCAGTGCTCGACGAGGCTTTCGTACTTGCCAGCCAGCTCCACATCCTCGTACGGGATGTAGTCGCGGCCGACCTCTAAAATGTACTTCCCAGCCGTGTGCCCGTACTTGTCACGGTCCTCCTTGCACAGCTTGTCCAGCACGTACCAGCAGGCGAGCTGCTTCTGACCGGACCAGGTCTTGATGTGGCGGAACAAGGCACCAACGACGAGCTCGTAGGTGAGAAGGGTGTCGCCCACCGCACGGGCAAGGTCGACGGCCTCGGTGATCGACTTCTTGCCTGGCTTCTCGATGGCGCGCAGACGGGCGCAGAAGGTGGCGAAGCGCGCCAGCGTCTCGCGGTCGATCTCCGGCGGATCCTGAAAGTATTCCTCACCTCCGCCAAACATCTAAAAATAGAAAAGTTAAATAGAGAGGGAAAAGTCGAAGTGTGTGTGAGTGTACTCTATCGCGTTGCGTCATTCGCATTTTGTTTGTGCGTGTGTGTGTGCAAGAGAGGTAAATGTTATGATGCAGGAGATGGAAGATGGATTGGATAGGAAAGCAAAGTAAAGTTTTTTTATCGAGCAGATTTGTGGGAACATTTTAGCGTTGGTGCTCTCAAAGGCGAGATTTGTACACTATCACACAAATCGCCGAGTCATAGGGCTGACCATGCAAATCATCAATTTGTACAATAAAAGGAAACACATTCTCATCTCTCATTATTATCATTGCACTTTTTTGTTGTTGTCGAGAGTTGTTACAAAAACAATAAACAGAAAAAAAAACAGGAACTGCTTCTCTGCTAGTTCTAGTATTGAAAAATCTCAGTTTTGACCGACTTCAGAAGGTTGTGACGTTCGTCACGCAGCGCTAGCACGACGGACTCCAAGCGCTGTATTTCCCGCCGCTGTGCCTCGTAGCGCTCCTCGGTGTCGTCGAGCGGTGAAAGTGGAGAAGAGGCGGCTTCTGGGTTTGCGGGAAGGGGAGGTGAGGAAGGCTGCGGTGTACCGGGACTCGAGGCATTGCGTCCGCGCTCAGGCGCCCGACTTAGCCGCTGCACTTCCGAGAGGAGAAACACGCGGTCCGTCTCCAGCTGCTTCGCGCGCGCCACCAGCGCTTCCACATCTTCTGGCGGATACGGAGAAGCTGTTGTGGCTGCGTGTGCGACCTGCTCATGACGCTGCACGCAAACTTTTTGCAGTGTCTGCGTCTCCGGAAAAGCTGTAGCAGTCGCACAGGAGGGCTGCGTATCAGCGTGGCTGCCGGCCTTCACGATGATGGCGCGCCGAGCCGCAGTGGTGGAGGGCAGTCGGCTCGGTTGCGACCCACCATAGAGCCGAGCGGCGGACTTGCCGGCCACAAAGATGCGCTCCACGGGAGGGCTGTAAACGGGGGTGGGCGACTGCGTAAAACCAGTCTGCTGCGCTACCCCAATAAAGGCCTGCTTTCCAACGTTTCGTTCGTGCATCAGCGGGGACGGTGTGAGCGCGTTCATGCCTGCATCATTAGGAAATAGAATGCGAATAGCAGGAGGAGGGGAGAGCTCACGCTGCTCGTGTGCTGCCCTCACCTCTGGTGGGCTGTCTCGCGGCTGCATAGTCTCTTTGGCGAAAGGGACCGACGGCAACAACGTCGGCTGGGGTTGTGGTGGTGATGAAGGTGGTGCTTCAGAGAGAAACGGTGTAGTGATACTGTTCACGCTGACGCCGCCATTCGAGCTCGAGGCGGCTACGGGCGAAAGAGCGTCCTCCACCCCCTCCAGCATTGTGTGCGATGACGCACCTTTGTGTGCAGTTGCCGCGGATGGAGTCGTGGACACCGGCTGCCACCTCGTGACCTTCACCGCCTGCTCTGCTGGAAGGTTGCAGCGACGGAAGCCGCCACGGGACGGCGACGGTGACAGACCAGCGGAGTTGTCGGTGTCACTGGTGCTGTTCTTGCCCTTGTTCGCATCGTCGCTGCTGGGGCTGCGAGCAGCGTTTCTCTGTCTGTCAGACGTCTTCAGTAAGTCGTCGAGTAGGTGACGCGGCACCACGGGTGACGAGGTGGACGGCGTCGACTGGTGCTGTTTTTGTTGCCCGCCGATGGGCGACCGCGGCGGCAAAGAAAGAAACGTCTCTGGCGTGTGCCCGGACGAGGTGGCGAGGAGGCGCTGCCGCGCTGTTGTGCACCGTGTCAACGCCTGCTGCTCGGCCCGCGTCTTCCACTTCGCAAAGACCACCCGCAGAGTACAGCGGCGTTTCTCTCCAGAACTTGTATTGGCATTTGCGTGGGTGTCATGCATGTGCAGCGACGCAGCGCCAGCGCTGTGGGCGTGCCACACATCCGCCACGCGCGTCTGCTCCTGCTCGCGCGCCTCTCGCAACACCCGCGTACGGCGCCGCCAGCACAGAAAATAACCTCGTTTGCGCTCAACGTACGTCACGTGCTTCAGCAGCCCGCTCCATGCAGGACTGCGGAGGCGCGACAGCCGTTGCTGCACCGCCGCCTCCTCGATCTTGTCCCGAATGTACGCGACGACGATGCGCGATTGCCAGCGGTGGCGCAGTGCGGTGCACCACTGCTGAAACGTGCGCTGCTTTGTGCGCAGCTGAAGAAACTTGTCGGCCGTGGGTGCAAGCGTCGCAGCAACAGCATCAGCGGTCTCATCCTTCGTTGCTGCTGGACGAGGACACTCAGCACTTCGGGTCAACGCAGGTGGAGAAGCCGAATGCGGAAGCAGCACGTCCTCTCTCAGTTCCTCCGTCATGTGCGGCGACGTTGTTCGACGTGGTGACGCAAGGCGGCCGACAGCGATGGGCACTGGTGCCGTTTCACGAGGCTGCAGAGCAGAATCGGAAGATAGGGATGTGGTGGAGATGTCGGCGCAGACATCGCTGACGTCGTCTGACGCTGCGGGCAAGGTGGAGAGCGAAGGGGAGAGACAGCCGTCCTGCTCGCCAACCGCCCAAACACTTTTGACGTGAAGAGGGGCAGCGGCTTCGACCGGAAGGCGGCTTGAAGGACGCGGTGAGAGCTGCGGTGCTGCGACGGGTTGGATAGCGTCGCACGACGCCTTCTTCGTGCCGGTATCCGCTGCGGGGCCACCGCGTTCTTTTTCCGCTTCACGTCCCGTCACCGAAACGGCGTTGGCGTCGACTTCTTGCCTTTTCTTGGCCAAGGCGGCAGAGCGGCCTGGCCCGACCAGTCGGCGCGGCCCGGTCGCGTTGACGCCCCCCTCGCCTACGTCCGTGTAGTGCGTCACCGCGTGTAGCCACACCTGACACAAGCGGTCTACGTCGTGTGCGTTGAGCGACTGGCTCAGGCCACGCGCCACGCGCAGCAGCACCGCGCAGATGCGCACGTCAAGGAACGCCAGCGCCTGACGAAAGGCGTCGCGCGACCACTCGATGCACGTATTGCGCGCTGCACTCGCGTCGGCCGCGCGCAGGGCGGTGCGGCTCCACTCCAGCTCCCCCGCACCGAGCAAGCTAGGAAGGGAGTGCGCCATCTGCGCATCCCCCTCGGATTGGTCCGTGAAGAAGGAGCAGGACGTCACGCTGCTGAGGCTGGTGATGTTGCTTGTTTCAGGCAGCTCACTTCCGTCCGCGTCACCCTTCTGCTCTTCTGTGATGTTGGTCGTGGTGCTGGCCGAACCTGCGTTCTTGTCGTGCGCCGTACAGAACGTGGCTGTTTCCGTTTCCAACCGCATGCCTTTTCCGCTGAAAGGACGTCGAGGCACGGAATGCGCAGTTGTGTGGCGGTGTCGATCGCGCACGAGCAGCCGCACGAGGTGTGCCGCACCGCCCACCGGCACCCGCGCCAGCGCGTACGCCGCGCCGCGCTCCAGCGTCGCTTCCAGACTCACTGGCTCGCATGTTTGCTGAAACACAAAGCCGCGCTGCCGCAGTTCGCGGTGCACGCTCTGCCGCCGCTCCATGTCGCCCAGAAAGGCGAGAAGCTGCGTGCGGTAAAGCAACTCGGGCAGCAGGCTTTGCTCGCGTTGCAGGCACAGCACGGCGTGCTTGACCTCCGCCGGGGTGACGACGGTGCTGTCGAGCTTGCGAAGACGGCAGCTGTGGGTGGTCAGCTCGTGTGGCCACGCACAGAGACGGAGGAGGTGCGCGCGGTAGTGCGGCAGCTGCGTCACTGGGTTGTACTCGAGTGAGAGGTACTGCAGGTCTGGCAGCATGGCGAGCGGCTCACAGTCTTCCAGCGTGCGGATGCGATTTGCCATGAGCGACAGTCGCACGCAGTGCTTGAACTGCACAATGCCGAGGAGGCTGGTGATGCGGTTACGCGAGAGCAGCACGGTGTGCAGGCTCATGGCGATGCCGACGTTGAAGCTCTCCATGTAGGAGTCTTCGTGGCCCGTCGGCGATGTGGAGTGGACAGCAGCGGCGGAGGAAGAAGTTGTCGCAGCGCCGTCTTTTCTTTTCTGCGTCCGGCTGGAGCGTGCGAGTTGTACCACCGCGCGCGCTTCCGTGGCGACAGTGCGAGGTGCGCCTCTGCTTGTGAGTGCGGAGAGCACAGCTGGGTAGATGTCAATCTCGTCTATCCCGGCTGCGCTGCACGACAGCTTTTCGAGCGAGGAGTTGATGGCCGCAGGGTTTGCCTGCACCACCGCGGAGAGCGTTGTGAGCGGCATGTGTAGGGAAGAGGGAAAAGAAAAAGAAGGAGAGAAAAACTGTAGCTCTGTGCACAGTGACAAGTGTCTTAACAGACACGCTGTTCACAGATGTGCTGGTGGAAAAACAATCGACGCCTGCGGCTTCTCTATGAAGGAAGATGCTAGGTAACAAAATTAAAACCTCTCGTTTTGTGTTGTAAAGCGAGACAAATTGAATGGTACAAAGGTAGGTATGCAAAAGAGAATAGAAAACAAACAGATCAATAAAACGCCCAGTTTGGCAAATGGGTTGAGAAAAACGGAAGGAAAGACCCTTTAGGGTGTCTATGAAAAATTCTATAAGTGTGATCCAAACTGATATGCAATGAGTGTGCGGCTTGCTCCGGCTAGTGCGCCACACTGGAGAGTTAAGTTATCCGGGGTGGTTAGTTGGAATGAGAAACGGTTCAAAAGTAAAAGAGGTGGCAGCAATTAAAATAACGTGAGA
>MDUD01009124.1:0-10236 GCA_002216565.1 Crithidia mellificae | reverse complement strand
GAGTTACGGTTGGGGGTGGCACTCGGTACACAGTTTCAGTCTTTGTTTCGAAACACAAGCGTTTTCCTAATTTTTTTTTTTGCATCTTTGCTGATTCACTCAAGCGTTTCATGAAAGTTGTGCATCATCAACGCCACTATTCCTCCCGTTTCACCAAACCAACATTTTATTTTTTTGCCAACATGCTCTTTTCAAAAGAAGTCTGTGAGAGTTTGTTTTATGTGTCTTGTGCTAATTGAGATGCCTCTTATTTTTTACCTCCGTTCCGTTTTTAATTTTTTGGTTGTTTGACTTCGATTAATGAGAGGTGTTTGCCTGCTTCCGGGCTTTCTTCTCACACCCTAACATAATGGACTTAATTTCAAAGCTGAACTGGCGTGTTTAATTCTGTTCTTTGCTCTTTCTTTTCACCATTTTTTTTTACTCTGTTCTTCTTCTTGTCACATTGCAATTTTGCATCGGAGTGACACTCATCATGCTTATTTAAAAGTAAAAGAACAAAATGTATAAAAACGATACAAAAGATGAGATGGCAACGAGCGCTGGTGAGACACAGTTTGCATTTCGCTTTTTATCGAGGGCCACGTGCCTACGGTTGCGCCGATGCAGACCAAGGAGCAAAACTATCGCGTGCGCGCAGCTTTCCAGAAGCGAGAAACTTTGAGGGCATTGGCTTCCGTGATGCTATACCATAGCGCGCGGGCAGCCAAATGCGCCAATGAGCTTGCAGAGCCACCCCCTCTTCAGTTACCATGTGCGACGAATCTTGGCGTGCTTCTAAACTTTCAGCTGGTGCTTTGTTTGAAAACAGAGAAACTCTCCTCAGCAACTCTAGTCCACGGTTTCTTTTTTGTCTTCTTTTCCATGCTCATCGAAAATCGTTTTGCCCAACGCAAAAAAAAAAAACATTCTTTTTTTTCTTAGCGAGCAAGCGCGCTTCAACAAGATACGTAGCGCCTTATCTAAATCCACTGCTCTCAAGAGAGTGATCTGTTTTTCCTTTTTCACTTGCCGACATTTTCCTCTCTTCAATTCCTCACTCTGACGCGCTAACGATGGCAAATGACGATCGCATCGCTTTCGTGGTTGAGTACGCCGACCCGCAAGCGGGCCTGACGCGAACATACCAGCTGTGCTACTTTACGGAGGACAAGACGATAGAGATGTACAATTTGAAGACAAAGCGCCTCTTCCTCAAGCGGTGCGCCTATCCGTCGCTGAGCGCCAACGAGCTGTACGTCGGCGCCACCATCAACGTTTTCTCTCGCCCGCTTCGCTTAGTCGACTACGGCGACGAGGCAACACGCCGCCGCCTGTCCGCCAACACGAGCGAGTGCATGCTGGGCATTGACATGGAGCATCACAGCGCGTCGGCCGGTACCATTGTCGACGCCCTCACCTCACAAGACCTGCGCATCACCGCCGCGCGCCTCGTCGACCTTCCGCAGAGCTGGGTGAGCCGCCTGGCAGCAACCGCGGCGCGCGTGCTGCTTCTGACGGTGAGTGGGGCAGACGCACGTGAAAAAACGGCAGCGGCGGCTTCCTCGTACTCGGCCGCGGTGGTGCAGGTGAGCAGCGAGAGCGACGCGGTAGAACTCCGGCAGACGCTGATGGGGCCTGGAAAGACAACGGCGACGCTGCGCGACTGCGCCGTGTGCGTTATTAAACCGCACGCCATCACTAGCAGGCATGAGGGGGCCATTCTGCAGCGCCTCGTTGAGGAAGGCTTTTACATCAGCGCTCTCGGCTCCTACCAGCTGACAGTGGCGGACGCCGAAGATTTTCTAGAGGTGTACAACGGCGTGCTGCCCGAGTACAAGAAACTAGTAGAGCAGATGGCTTCTGGACCGTGTTGGGCTATTGAGGTGTGCGCCGAGAACCCTGTGCCAGCACTGCGTGCCGTCTGCGGTCCACACGACCCCGAGGTGTGCCACGTTCTCTTCCCCCACACCCTCCGCGCCAAATACGGCGTCGACCGCGTGCGAAATGCGGTGCACTGCACCGACTTGGAAGAAGACGGCCCACTCGAATCCGAGTTCTTCTTTTCTCTGCTGCAAAACAAGCAGTGACGCTTACTCTAGTGTTTTCTGTCCTTCCGGGTACAGCTTGAAGAAGCTCAGTGAGAACAAGGAAACAAGAGTATCAGCAAGGTGAGTGCAGCTGCTATTCTGGCGTGAGGGAAGTTGTCGATGCTGCTCACTGCGAGGCTTGACGTGAATGCCACGTGAAGTGTACGTGTGTGTTCGTGGCCTTCGCGCAGCAGCAATGTAAAGCAGATGAGAGAGAGAGAGAAAGAAGAAAGAGGAAGTCCGCACGCAAGATCCGGCAAGTTGGCACTTCTTTCCATGATAGTTTCTTTTCCGTCCTCCTCTTTTTTCTTCCTGCGCTGCTGATTTTCTTCTTTTTTTTTCTGTACGACTGGCCGAAAGAGAGAGAAAGCCTCACTTCGATGTAAACTTCGCCGCACTGCTTTCGTGTGCGCCTATCCACTCCACTCAAAGAATTAAAAAAAAAACAAATTTACAAAAATTATAGTAGTAATACAAAAAAGCACACACTTGAATTTTCGGAAAAGATTGTACGCTGACAGGACAAAAAGCAGCAGAATGGTGACAGTGGCGCTTATTGAAACGTGCTCCTCTTCACGCAGCTGAGCACGTGAGAGGAATTGAAGACTCCTCGACTGTATTTTTTCTATTTCAATCAAGACTAGTTTGTTGTAGTCAAAAAAGAAGCATCGCTTCACGCCTTGCACCTGACATGATTTGAAGCTTCATGGGTGATTTCAGCTGTTTCTTTCTGTGCTTGTGAGAGCGCCGATTGTGGAAGTGCAAAAAGTAACCTGCTCATGCACTTCTATGCCAACCGTTCGGCTTTCCCTCACAGAGGGAAGATCTAATAGGTGACGTCTTTTCATCGATTTGTATGTTACGCGATATCCACCTTCACTCTTCGTTTGCTTCCTAACTCTCCATCTTTTCCCCACTTTTTTTTTGTGACTTGCAAACTTAATTTGCCGCGCTAAAGAAAAATAGATCATTGTCATTTCGACTGCTCCCTTTACAACGTTGGAACAGTTCTTTTTACGAGCCAAACCTGAAGCTTAGCGTCTTAGAACAACCATCACTACTCTTATTCATCACTACTTTCACTACCACTATTCTCTGCCAAGATGATCCAGCCGCAACTGGTGCTGCTGCGCGAAGGCACGGACACCTCGCAAGGCAAGCCGCAGCTCATCAGCAACATCAATGCGTGCATTAACATCGTCGACACGGTGAAGTCCACGCTCGGCCCCTGCGGCATGGATAAGCTCATCCACAACGGCCGCGACGTGCAAATCAGCAACGACGGCGCGACCATCATGAACCTGCTTGAGATCGTGCACCCCGCTGCGAAGAGCCTCGTCGACATCGCACGTGCCCAGGACAACGAAGTCGGCGACGGCACGACGTCGGTGGTGGTGCTGGCGGGCGAGCTGCTGAAGGAGTCGAAGCAGTGCGTGGAGGACGGCATCGCCCCGCAGGTGATTGTGAAGGCGTACCGCAGCGCGCTGGCTATCGCCATGCGCTCGCTGGACAAGCTGTGCGTCCCCTTCAAGGCGGAGAACAACTCGAACGAGGAGAACCTGATCCGGTGCGCGGAGACGGCGCTGAACTCGAAGCTGATCAACACCGAGCGCCGCTTCTTTGCCGAGATGGCCGTGCGGGCGGTGTCGGCCTTAGACGAGGACATGAGCCTCGACCTCATCGGCATCAAGAAGGTCGTCGGCGGTAGCATGCGCGATAGCGTTCTGGTGGACGGCGTCGCGTTCAAGAAGACCTTCTCGTACGCCGGTTTCGAGCAGCAGCGCAAGAAGTTCGAGAACCCGAAGGTGCTTCTGCTGAACATCGAGCTTGAGCTGAAGGCGGAGAAGGACAACGCCGAGGTCCGCCTGAAGGACCCGAAGCAGTACCAGTCCATCGTGGACGCGGAGTGGAAGATCATCTTCGACAAGCTCGACAAGTGTGTCGCCACGGGTGCCAACGTGGTGCTCTCCCGCCTGCCCATTGGCGACTTAGCGACGCAGTACTTCGCCGACCGCGACATCTTCTGCGCCGGCCGCGTTGCCAACGACGATATGACGCGTGTGTGCATGGCCACTGGCGGCGTGGTGCAGTCCACGCTGACGAACGTGCCGGCGGAGGTGCTCGGCACCTGCGGCGTCTTTGAGGAGCGCCAGGTCGGCACGGAGCGGTACAACTTCTTCACGGGCTGCAAGACGTCGAAGACGTCCACCGTGATTTTGCGCGGCGGCGCACAGCAGTTCATCGAAGAGGCCGACCGCTCCCTCCACGACGCCATCTGCATTGTGAAGCGCGCCATTAAGACCGGCTCCGTCGTCGGCGGCGGCGGCGCCATCGAGATGGAGCTGAGCAAGGAACTCCGCGAGTACTCGCGGACGATCCGTGGCAAGGAGCAGATGGTCATCGCCGGGTACGCGCGTGCGCTCGAGGTGATCCCGCGGCAGCTGGCCGAGAACGCCGGCCACGATAGCACCGACACGGTGAACAAGCTGCGCCAGAAGCACTACATGACAAACGACGCAGACAGCCAGTGGTTCGGCGTGGACATCTTCAACGGTGGCGTGTGCGACACCTTCGCCAACTTTGTGTGGGAGCCGACGCTGGTGAAGCGCAACGCCCTGCAGAGCGCGACGGAGGCCGCGTGCCTTATCTTGTCCATCGACGAGACGGTCACAAACCCCGAGTCGGAGGCAGGGAAGAAGCAGGCGGCTGGCGCCGGCGGTGGCCGCGGCGGCAACATGGCGATGAGCAAGGCAGGTATGGGCGGCATGTTCGCGGGGGCACCCGGCGTGACGCGCATGAAGGGCGGCCGCGGCAAGTAAACAAAAGAAAAGAGACTGCGAGAGGAAATAGAGTGCTACACGATGGACGCGTGTTTTGTCCCCCATGTCTCATCTTCTTTCCCGCTTTTCTTCTTGTTTTACACGTCTTCTCTGTTCGTGATCAATATATATTTTCCTTTTTTCTTTTTAATCCATAACCCCCCTGTAGTGCTTCTACAAGTGGATACAGCTTTGATAGATTTGAGCGAAGGACAGTTTTTTTTTTCCAGTTTCCCGTTCTCCTCTTTCAACAGGCTCGCCTTGCTCGTGATGGAGGACAACGGGGAACGAAGAAGAGCAACAGTCATGCTCATTAGACGTAGTTTGTGATGACGTGTTGTCTGTTTTTACTTGATACCTTCCCGTGCCTCCGAATATATAACGGTTTCTTTCTCTCTCTCTTGATGTAGAGCACGGATTTGCACCATGGACTTTTTCGGATTGCAAACACGCGACGTCTTTCCAATTGTGAACCAGAGAAGTGTTCTTGTGTGCCGCACGGACCGCCAGTGTGCTTCAAAGAAAGGAGAAACTCGCCTGAACCAAGATGCAGTGATGACTCACTGCGTGAGGATAGCTGGCCTTTGTGTTCCGGTGGTTCGACTCCGCATATACGCCTGCGCTGCCATCAAGGGCCGCAAAAGAGGCATTTCTTTTTCTGTACACTCGGTGCGCTTTTTTTTTTGCTTTTTTGTGTACGGGTGTGAAACATTGTTCGTTATTCTTCTTTTTTACTATTTCTGTTTTTGGTTGAATGTGGTGTGTACGATTTGTAAATGGAGAGCTATTTCGTTAAAGCTCATTATTACTTCCTAAATAAGACATATTCGAAGAAGCAAGAAATCTTATTAACTATAAAGTGGGTGTTATAAAAGAAGAGTTTCGGAAACAAAGATTGCGGTGCTTATAGACAGAGCGATGCTCTTTTTTTCGTGGACGTTCATTTTTGAATTTTCGTTCTTCCGCGGCGCTGTACAGGGATTCTGAGGTCAGCTCGACCAGGTTTCTCTTTGGTCCTTCTTGAGATGCCAAGACAGTAAATGAAAGACCTTGCGAATGGCTTGAAGGTCGCCTCTCCTCCCTCTGAATAGGTGTGAGCAACATGAGTGTAACTCCGTATTGTCCTACAGGACGAAAAAGGATCACTCGCGTTGCACTGCGCTCCAAAGAAAAAAAATGAAAAAGTAAAGAGCTGGCGCGCATTGCATGCCGAGCTGAGTATTCTTTTTGCTGAGAGTATGCACTGCGCGTCTTGAATTCTCCCTCCTCTCTCATCTTTGATCTTAAAAAATTTCTGGAAACGACAACGCGCACTTTTCTCTCGCAAGGTGAACAGTGTTGTTTGACGCCAAAACAACAAGAAGCTGGCTTCTCTCCTTAGCCAAAGTTGACGGAGGGCAAACTTCTTCTGACACATACAGTGCTGCGCCAAGACGAAGGGTCGACAGCAACGACATTAGCAAACGGCAACGAGATCACGAGGCATCGATGTTTCGCCAGTCGTTTCTCCGCCTGCCGTGGTGGAACTTCCAAACGGAGCACCGGCAGCGCTGCGTGATGATGTACGGCGGCGCACGCACGCAGAACACCCACAATGCTAACCACCGCGTGTACGTTCGCAAGTTCAAGCGCAACGCCTTCCCGAACCGCACTCGCCATCACTGGTCCGTCTCAATGACTGGCGTGCAAGGGCAGCGCCCGCGCCGCATGCCGTGGCCGTACGACCTGACATCCATGATCTTCAACCAGCCTCGTCAGGGGTCTGACAAGATCGGCTACGTCGTCGGCACCAGCATGCTGAAGACGGCCGTGGTGGCGGCGAATCACATGGTATACTATCCGAAGTTCAACCAGCGTGTCTCGCGCACCAGCCGCTTCTTCGCCCACGACGAAGACCTCGCGTGTGTGGAGGGGGACCTGGTGCACATCAAGCAGTCCCGCAAGATCTCCAAATACAAGCATTACTACGTCTTTAGCATCCTGGAGCCGAACGTGGAGGGGCGGGAGCGGCTGAAGTTGGGCTTGAAGGCAGTTCCCCCGCCGCTCTTCGGCTACCCGGTCTCGCGGCGTGTGGTGAAGCTGAACCTGACGAACACGGAGGGCACGAAGGAGAAGCTGGCGGCGGCAATCCAGGAGCACGTGCAGGACGCCTACCGCTTTGCCGGGCCCACGCCGGATCAGCCGCGTGCCAAATTGACCGACTCCGCCTCCTTCGATGACGCGAACAAGATGATCGCACCAAACGCGCCGGAGACGTCAGCCTTGCCACCTGGTGAAGAGCCCGCGTTTCTTGGCGACGGCCAGGCTGTACGTGACGAGTTCAGCGAGCTAGACGAGGACAGTCGCCAAAAGAAGGGCGAGGACTACTGGATGAACCTGCAGCCGAAGGAGAAGTACGACTACAAAAATCTGAAGAAGTCGCCGTAGTCATTTTAGGTGACGTGGGTGCGCCGTGAGACCTCCCTTTGCGTTGCGTGTTTTTGTGCTGCTTACTGCTTGCCGCACGCGCGGGAAACCCCTTTTTATCTTTGTATGTTGCTGGATTTGGGAAGGAGTGTTTGTGTTTCTTGTTTTGCTTGTCCTTCGGTGTGTTTTGCTGCACAGGCAGTCCTGATAGCTGTTCAGGGCAAATTGTGCAATTGAAGTCGGATGCGTTGATTACACAACATTAAAGAAAAAGGAAGCACAACTCGATTACTTCAAAGATTATTACAGTTGCATCACAAGCCCAGTCATCGCTTCTTTCCTGCCTTTTGTCTTCTGGGCAGCTTTTGAAGCGTTCCTTTGACAACGGAGTTGAAGGCGTGACAGTGCCTGCTGCTCCTAATTTTTACAATGGGAAAAGGCAGCAGACATGGAGGAGGCAACGCTAAATATCTCTCTTTTCTCCCACAAAAAAACGAAGTTTGTGTTGAAGGCAGAACGGAAATCATTTTTAGCTTATGTCGATTTCAGCTGGTTCACAAAGCTGCTGCCGTTAATACTTTTGGTTGTGTTGAGGTCGTGAGACCATTAAGTTTACTTTTATGTAACACGTGTGTCTGCATGACTATTCCTTTTACATCCTCTTCTTCTTTTCCTCCTTGTACCGTGCCACTTGCAATCTCCTTGTTTTCGTGCACAAACTACCACCGCCTTCGAACAACCAACGCAACGAACTTTTTACACTACAGCTTTCCGTTGCAGATACAAGCGCTTTTGTCTGCTTTTATTGACAGTTAGTCCTTCTTTTTTCTTCTCCTTTGCGTCTTTGGCCAGTCCGTTTTTACCCTTCATACTCTTATATCCAAGTGAAGGCTTATTACTTCTACTTTCCTCTCAAGCACATTTTTCGGACGGTGCACGACTCCATCAACACAAAGAAGAAGGTGCTTCTGTTTCTCTATCGATTGATTGGGCACTCGCAAACCTGTTTCTTCGCCACCTTTGTTCATCGGTCACCGCCACTGTATTTTTGGAATTTCCAGAGCATACAGCACAGAAACAAACAAACAAAATTCTTTCAAGATGCCCGGCTTCGATTTCGACAACGTGCAGCGCAACCTCAACCTGCAGAGTGAGGGCCTCGCTGCACCCCGCACGCTCAAGACCGGCACCACCATTGTCGGTGTGGTGTACAAGGACGGCGTCGTCCTCGGCGCCGACACGCGTGCGACGGAGGGCAACATCGTGGCGGACAAGCGGTGCCGCAAGATTCATTACATGGCCCCGAACATCATGTGCTGCGGCGCCGGTACGTCGGCGGACACGGAGGCGGTGACAAACATGGTGTCCTCGCACCTCGCGCTGCACCGGCTGGAGACGGGCAAGCAGTCTCGCGTGCTGACGGCGCTGACGCTGCTGAAGCGCCACCTGTACAAGTACCAGGGCCACGTCAGCGCGGCACTGGTGTTGGGTGGGGTGGATGTTGAAGGCCCGTTCTTAGCCACCATTGCCCCGCACGGCAGCACAGACCGCCTGCCGTTCGTGACGATGGGCAGTGGCAGCATCGCGGCCATGGCACAGATGGAGGCGTCGTACAAGGACAACATGACGTGCGAGGAGGCGAAGGAGCTGGTGGCGTCGGCGATCCGCAAGGGTATCTTTAACGACCCTTACAGTGGTACGCAGGTGGACGTGTGCGTCATCACGAAGGACTCGACGGAGCTGACGATCGGGTACGATAAGCCGAACGAGCGGACCTACCCACGTCAGGAGATCGCGCTGCCGCCTGGCACGACGCCGGTGCTGAAGGAGGAGATCCGCAAGCTTGTCACCATCGTTGAGGTGTAAGGGGCGAGAGAAGTTGTGACGAAACTCGTGTGGGCACGACAGTAAGGGAGAGAGAAGGAAGAAAAGAAACAGTACATATTAATGAAGGCGTTGTTGACTGGTGCCGAGCCTCTCGCGTGGCTGTCCTTGCACTTTTTTAAAAAAGGGAGCTGCGACAGGTGATGCTGATGGCCGTGCCGAAAGGGGAGCGGGAGCTCAGCGCTGTCAAGCCACGGAGGCGGCGAGTCAATGTCGAGTGTGCGCAAGACATTTTCTTTTCAAAGCACCAGTCTTTTTGTCTGTACATGGCGTGTATACAAAGAAAACAAAAGCATTAGCTTCTTTTTTACTACAAAGGTCACTCATACTTGCGCATTAACGTGAACCGCGTTGCTTCGTCTTCCTCCTACTTGGCCATCGCGTACCTTGTCCCACGATTAACCCTCTCTCTTTGTGTGCTTGTGTGTGCATGTGTTTGTATGGTTTGTTCTATTCTATTTGCCCTCTATTTATACCCGTTTATGTTGTTTTTTCAAAGCTATTTACGACTACTGTTGGTCATGAAATTTTTATTTAGACAAAACTGGAATCTGAAGGGATTGTTGAAGCGTTGCGTTTGCCACGATTCTACCCCAGTCGTGAGAGCTTTTCGTACCTCTCTGAAAAGTTGGTGCTGGGTCTCCTACGCCTACTCTCTGTTCTTGCTGTAGATGGAAGAAATGGGGTTCTTCGGTCCACTGCAAGCTTTTTCGCGCGTGACCCGGGCTGAAATATACCCTTTTTCTTTTGTAAAAGAGACCAGTGCCTTCTAAAAAAACAATTTCTCTGTAGAAATTATCTGTGCCAGTTTCATGAGTCGACCATCTGCCGTTTCAAGGGCGGCAGTGTTGCGGCCCGCGTTCGAAGGGGGCGGCGCATAAGGCGTTGCAGCTACGCTGTGAGATGTCCGTGATTATTTGGAAAAAAGCATTTACCTTTTCTCTTTTTGCACTATTCTCTTGTCTTTCGTTTCCTTTTTTTCCATTCTCCGTGCTGCCATACACATCTGCCTCCAACCTACTTTGTTTTTCTTGGTGGCATGATGTTTTGCTCTCGCT
>MDUD01009120.1:0-12632 GCA_002216565.1 Crithidia mellificae | reverse complement strand
GCTGTATCCTAGACAGCACATCCACTTCATGAGAGCGGCGTTACAATGCTTCATGATACTATAAAATGAAACAAGGCATTTCTCTGACAACTTAATTCCGCATGAGATAGAATATGTATTAACTCTGGCTTTTTAATCACATGAGTGCTGCCAGTGCTCGATGCCAATTACCTTTTCTTTAACAATTGAACTCTCCCTATTCATCGCTCCATCTTAACTTAAACCTCTCGCTGAACTTTTCGATTTGTTGCTTTACTCATACACACACACACATAGAAAAATCCAAATCTCTGTTACAGATACAACAACAACAAAGGAAACTGTTGTCTGAAAATGGGTCGCGTCAAGGTCACGCCGAAGGGCAAGGTGAAGAAGAACATCCCCATCACACGCGTAGGCAAGAAGCAGTACCTGAAGCGTCGCTTCGCTCACGTGCGTGCGGTCGACGTCGCAGGCGCAAACAACCGTTTTACGCAGAAGTACTTCGAGGGCAACAACACCGCGGAGCAGACCTTCACGCGACTCGGCCTCGCCATCGACCCGAGTGCCCCGAAGGCGCTGAACGAACGCCGCAAAGCGAAAGTCCGCCCACAGACGCGTCGCGTCTTTGAGGAGCAAAATGAGCTCGAGGAGCACGTGAAGCAGGTGAAGGCGACGAAGATCGGCCGCCCCGTCAGCGAGCAAGAGGGCTCGACGATTGCGAATTTAATTCAGCGCTACGGCACCGACTTGAAGCGCATGACGTTAGACCGCAAGCTGAACCCGTTTCAGTTGAATGTGCGTCAGCTGCAACGGCAGATTGTGAACTACCTGAAGTGGGAGAAGGCTGCGTTTCCGAAGGAGTTTGCGGAGGCGGAGGAGAAAGGTTGGTTTTCTGTGGAACAGTTTGCCGATCCGAAGCTGCGTTCTGCCCAGCGTATTTAGAGCTTGCAGGCTGATATGTTCAACCGGAAATATTAAATTACTCTAAGTGGTTTGCATTCCAAATCTGCTTTGTAAGCTTTTTCATTTTTTGTATTAAGTTAAGATGGGGGATGCGCCGGCGCCCTTTAATCGTGTAATCTTCGTTTCTTAATTTTTGTGCTGGTTAAAAGATAATAAAAATCATGATAAAATAGAACCGTCGTAAATTTGAGTGTCCAATTGATCTGTTGAGGTGGCTTAAATCAAGCTCAAGCCGAATTAGCCAGCGCGTTGATGGAGGTGATCCAGTTACGAAGAAAGATGCAAAAGTTTTAGTGTCTTCCTCTGTCAATGATTAAGCAACAAAGAAACGTTTCGGTCGTCTTATGTGATGTGGCTCCCATTGACTCCGCCACGTTGGTTTCTTTTCACATCTGCTTTCATTTCGGTTTTATCGCATTGGCCAAAACTCAGTGCTGTTAATTTTATTCCCAACGTATCTTTTTTCTCTCCTCTCTTCCTCTTGTATGTCATATTTGTATGTTTTGTGGCTGTAATTTTGAATTTTTCCAACAGATATTCTTCCTTTGTACTTATCAGATTACAGCACGCACTCTCATTTCTTGCGACAGCAAAGCCTCTGTACACCAACACAAACACAAACACACACAAAAGAAGAAAAACTCTTTTCTTATCTCTTCACCATGTCTTTTCAGGAAGTTGGCACGGGCTTCGTGCAGCACTACTACCAGTTCTTCTCCACCCAGCGCACCCAGCTGGCCGGCATCTACCGCCCGCACACGATGCTGACGTGGCAGAGCGAGCAGATGCAAGGGGTGGACGCGATTATGGCCCGCTTCGCCAACCTGGGCTTCACGGAAGCCGCTTTCAAGCAGGACAACATCGACTGCCAGCCGTCGCTGAGCGGGGGTGTCCTCGTCGTCGTGAACGGCGAGGTGGCCCTGAAGGATGAGCGCCACCCGCTGAAGTTCAACGATGTGTTCCACCTGGCCAACGACAACGGTCAGTGGTACGTGTCGAACCAGATCTTTAACATTGTAGGCGGCGGTGGTCACTAAGTGGAGGAAAGAACAGAGTTGAGGATTGATTTGAGGGAGCAAGCCCCATTTTTCGTGAGTATTGTCGTGGCACCTGCGTTAAATGCGGAAAGATGACAACATCTACCAAGATGCTGTAGAGCAGGCGAGAGAGCGAGAGAGAGAGTGGAAGAAGCTTGACTGGTGATTTCTCAAATAACCCCGAAAGTTTTTCCCCCTCTTCTGCTAAAAAAAAGAAAGGTGATGACCTAAACGCATGCATGGCTTTATCACTTCTTTTGTGTGTGCTCTTTCGCCGTGCTTCGATTGCGAAGCAGCTTAACCGCATCTTCATTTAATTCTTGTTACTGTTGTGATGTAATTGTCTCCAAACACGTTTTTCTGCATTTTTGTGGTGCTATTATCAGAATTTTGTTTTGTTTTTTTTAACGAGCGTAACTAGAGAAGTATCTAAGACATAATGACAAAAGTGTGTTTTGTCGCGAGCAAAAGGACTAAAGAAAACGTCGTAGCATGCCACCCTCAACTGATGAGTGATCGCCTTGCTTTCATATTCGAATTTATATTGAGAATTAGTCAGTTTTCTGTTTCAAAACGGTAATGTGGAAGCGTGCGTCGTTTTGTAACTTTCACACCCTCCTTCCACAAATGCCTATTGAAAGCAGAAAGGAAAAAAAAATAAGTGCAGGTGCACCACACTTGATTAAATTATGAACAAAGCTGCTTTTGGAGATTAAAAAAAAAAGACTGCAGCTCTTTATAAAGTATTCTTTTAGCTTCTCTTCCGCCTCCTCTCCCTCTGTTCAGATCCAGCAACTTCACTGCCTTCTTAGCGGTCTTACTTGAATACTTCATCAAAACCATCTTGTTTTTCCAGACACGAGCACGCAGACACAATTGAAAGTAATTAGTCCTCCTTTATTCTCTTTACGTAAAAGTGTTTCAGACGTGCCAGCTTGATTTATAATTTCGAACCTCTAGCCTCGTAAAGCTTGGCTAATCCTTTTTAGCTCTATTTACACGCCTAACATATTAATACCTAACGACCACAGCCCTATACCTAACCTCTGCCCGCAGCAATGTTTGACTTCTACAAGCACAAGGTGCAGCCCGTCTTGCTGCCTCGCACAACAAGTCCAGCCACGTCGCACGCGTCGGCCACCCCTGATGCCCTTCTCACCCCGCTCCGCCGTCTGCCCAAGACAGACTTTCACTGTCATCTCAACGGCAGTATCACACCTGCCCTGCTCGCCCACATGGAGCGGCTCCTGCTGCAGGAGCACCGTCGCCGCAACGTCACCGCACACACCTCCACCCGTATAGCAACGAACAACACGTCAACCACAACGACTACAACAGCTGGAGGTGGTGTGAATCTTGATGATGATTGTAATGCCGGAGAGGTGGGAAGTCCGACCGCGCAGGAGATGGAGGAGGGTCACATGTTATTTTTTAACTCGCAAGAAAAACGCATGCGTAATGTGCTTGCGTCGCCCACCGCAGACGATGCGGCAGCGGGACTGCCAGGAGCTTCGACTTCGCACTCGACGCCGAAGGATCGCATGAACTACTGCTTCACCGTGTTTGACGCCATTTACAAGATCATGACGAATCTGGCGTTCACCCGGCTGGCGGTGCAGGATATGTTGCTGTGCAGTGCGGCGGAGAACATTGCGATGATGGAGATTCGCACGTCGCTGCGAGACGGCCTCGTACAGACGTTTCGGCAGCACACACGTGATGCCTCGTTGACGGCTGCGGAGACGTCCAACGAAGCAGCTGCGCTGAAAAGTAACAACAACAACAACAACAACAACTCGGCGAACGTGGTGTCTAAGGAGGAGTATGTGCGCACGGTCATCGAAACGGTGGAGCACCTTTTGTCTGGTGGACTCGTAGACTTTGAGAGTGGCGAGCTCATTTCCCTAGAAGCCTCCGCCGTTGTCGCCGCGAACCCGAAAGCTGGATTGAGCGAAATTGAAGGGGAAAGGGCGGAGGTCAACGGCAGACACGCCGATGCGGCGGCGCATTGGTGGCGTGTGTTCGACCGTGTGTACGGCTCCCTCTTCAAGGACGAGGCTGAAGCTGAGGTTGCCCTGTCCTCTGACATGACCCACGCCGTCTCGACTGAGATGGCTTCCACGTACTGGTCTCGGTTATTCTTTGTGCGGGTTGTGTACGCTAACTGGGTGGACCGCATGCACGTCCGGCTGCTGCTCAGTATTAATCGCGGTGCCGCAGTGAGCGCAGCGTGGGAGGCGGCGCAGCTCACCACGGCGACGCAGCAGCGGCAAATTGAAGACTTCCATCGCTGGTGTAGTGAACGTGTTGAGCGTCGCATGAATGGTCATCAAGAGGGAAACGACGCCGCGCACGAGGGGAAGAAGGAGGAGGGAGAGGAGTCACATGCGGTACTGGTGCGGCTTCGGCGGACGTGCTGGGTCACGGGCATTGACCTCTCCGGCAACTGCTACAAAGGGGAGTACGCCGCTCTCCGTCCCGCGCTGGAGGCGGCGCGCAACGGGGCATCACCCTCTGCTGAACAGAAGACTGCCGACACAAGTGAGAAGAAGCGTGTGTGCACCACGGCTGGTGTCACTCTTCACGGTGGGGAAAAGCTGGATGAGGCGGAGCTGCGCGCCATGGTGGCCTCCGCACCGGAGCGGTGGGGCCACCTCGTCTTCACGGATGATGACAACCTTCGTTCCATTCTCGCTGCACACCAGGGCATCGAGCTGTGTCTGACGAGCAACCTGCTGACGAGCGGGCACGCAGATGTGGGCGAGCACCACCTCGGACACCTCCTCGAGTTGTGGGACAGCATGCCGGAGAGCCGGGGGCGGTGGGATGCGCAGCGCCCAGCCGCAAATTCAGTTGAAGCCGTGTGGAACTGCACATTGGCACGACGGAATGAAGCACGGGCGGTGTCTGTGCGTCAGCACTACAAGGTGTTAAACACAGACGAAAAGGTGCCTGCTGCAACATCGCTTTTACCTCAAGATCATGGAAGTGTTCGCACGCAGCAGACGGAGCATCGAAGCGAATGCGCCTTTGCGTACATCTTGCCAAACATCTCGTTTCATACCGATGACCGTGGCGTTTTTGGCACCACGCTCTCACAGGAGCTCCTCCTGGCCGCTCAGCACCCGGGCGTGCGTCAGCTGTGCGCTCAGCTCACCCAAACACCCCACATGACCGTGGAAGCCGCAACGCAATTTTTCTTTCTTCTCGAGCGACTCTCTGTCTCGCAGCTCTTCAATTTGCCTCTGCCAGTGCAGCTTCTCGCTGTTCTTGTGGTGAAGCAGATGCACGCGATGGAACACTGCGTCTCTTGTGACCTGCAAGACGCATGCGATGCCGCGTACAAACAGGCGCAGGTGCTGCTTTCGCATTATGAAAGTACGTCTGAAGGTGAAGCGTGGCTGGACTGGAACACGTTTGTGCGGATGTGTGAGGAGGTGCGTGGCAGCAGTGCGTGCGCTGACCTTCCGTGTGCGTTGAGTGCGTGGGAGTGCGCATGGTTGTATGAGCAATTCGACACCTACTGCCTTTAAGGAACTGTCTTTGGCTATGCACAATCATAGCTGAACTTTAATTTTTCTTTTCTTATTGTTTTCTCGCGTATCGTTTAAAAGAATCTGATTGTTCGCACAGGAAGATAAAAGAGAATTCTTTAGCCTAAAGCGGAAACGCACGCGGTTTGAAAGAAAACTTATTACAAATCAGGGGCCTTGTAGTTGAATGTAGGTCTGCACGTGGTGGCGTTTTGTGCACTGCGATGTGTGTCACGAACTGATTTTAGCGCAAAGGACTTTCGCAATTGCAAATAAGCTTAGACTTTATCAATTAGACGCACATTTCCGCATCTTCTACTTTCCATTCTCGCTCTTTTCGATCAACGCTTTACGCACACAATTGCAGGACAGAAAAAGATAGAAAGTGCCTTTTTTTTGAAGACGAGCGCGATCAAGCGCTTTTGTTTTTGACAAGAGATCAACAGGTTGAGGTCTTGAGCTCCCTTCCACGTCTGCTTGATTTTGTGCGGTGGAGCACATAGCGTTTAACACTCTACCTGCACGACAGAGAAACGACAGCAGACTTATGTCAAGACAAAAAAAGACCTATTTTTAACCATTTTTTATTACTCACTACTGACCTGTAGAGGTGCAATTTTTGCCGACATTCTTATACATCTATAGACGTAAACGTATCATTTTCATCTTTTCTATTCATTTTCTCCTCCGCAAAGTCCATTCTTGGAACAAAAGGCGGTGCTTTGTTTATTATTGTGCCTGAAAGACCACAAAGCACTCCGCCCTGTCAAAATTTTTTTAGTTCACCTTTATTTTCTGTCATTTTTTTTTTTCCTGTAGCACCGCTCCTGACAACAACAACAACAGCAAACATGCCACCAAAGCGAAGTACGAAAGCGGTCTCGTCGAAGCCCAAGGCAACACCTGCTGCATCCACCCGGAAAGCGCCTGCCACCGCAACAGTCAAAAGAGCGGCCGCACGCCAAATTGCACGTGACGCCAAAAGCACAAAGTCCTCCGACGCAGCAGCTTCAACTTCTCGCAGCAACGCCGCGTCACGCACCGGCACGCGTCGACCAGCCCCCAAAGCAGCACGGAAAGCGCAGCCCAAAACAACAAAAAAGAAGACGAACACGAATGTCCGCACGAGGGCCCCCGCAGCAAAGCGGCGTCGAAGTGGTGTACAAGAAAAGAGCACAAACGAAGACGAAAACGATCTGGTGGAAGGTGTTGACTTGGGGTCAGATACAAGTGAAGGGGAACGCCTAGGCAGCAGCGCCATGCGCACTCCGGTAGAAATTAGCGATTCTAATGACGAAAGTGGTGGAAGTGACGAGGGGCAAAGCCGCAATCGTTCACCGCGCGCTGAGCGCCGCGACGGGCACGAGGCGCACCACACGTCCTCACTGCTTGAGCTCAAGCGCGCAGATGTTGTACCGAGACAAGAGCTGCTCTCTACGCCACTCAAAGCAGGGGCGGCGACAACACACCCCGCACTGCACAACGAAGAAGTGATTTCTCCGCCACGGGACACCAGCCCAGAGGCGCTCACGGCGGACAGCGAGAGTAAGCGCAGTTGCCACCGGTGGCAACAGCACCTGCTGAGCAACAGCAGCCGATCTGCCACACAGCTCCTGCGCGACGAAGACGACGCAGACTCGAAGACAGAAGATGCGGAAGAGGGAGCGGAGAAGGACCGGGGCAAAAGAACGACGAGTCTGGGGCAACGGCAGCATCCAGAGATGGCCGGCAGCGAGTTGAATGTGCCAGCTGCATCGCTAGCACCTGTTGTAAATCAGAGTGGGCTTGAGCATGAGACGGTCAAGCGACTCTTCACTCAGCCGCAGCGAGGCATCTCGTACTCGCCACTGTCCTCCCGCGCGTCCTCGCTGAGTGCTTCGTCGTCGTCTTGGCTCACGTTTGTGGGTCATGCTGGCGACCGAACACTGCCGATGCACGACCGTGAGGATGATGATGATGATGAAAAGACAACAAAGCTGCTCGCTCCTGAGCAAAATCCTGTCTTCTCGGGAAGTAGAAGACACGCACAACGACAACGAAACGGTGTGTCTTCTGGTGTTGGCACTACAGTGAACAACAAGAACAACAACAGTGGCAGCAGCTTTTCTTCTTCCTCATCTTCCAGCTTAGACTCGAGTGTGTTCCATGATGAGCCACTGCCGAGTTCTCCCACCGCAGACACCCCTCCACCCCCAACGGGTTTAACAACGGCAAGTGAAACAAAAGAAGAAGGAGCGCCGCTGTGGGCATCTTTTACAAAGAGACCGGAGATATACCCGTCAAGAGAAGTCCACACTGCGGCAACACAGGGAGGTGCGCAGCGGCAGCCTAGCGATGAGGTGACGCTGCTCGCTGGTCCAACACGCTTTTCAGACTTCCAGGCAGGCTCCTCCACCTCCTCTGCTCCTCTGCTTTCTCCTCAGCAGGATCAAGAGGATCCGCACAAGTCTGCGGCTTCCCCAAGCCACCAACTCCACGCACAGCAACTCACCGAAGTACAAAACGGTATGGCGCATGTACGGCAGAATGTGAGTCCCTCCCCACTCCCAAAAGCAGAGGGCGCGGTGCTCATCGAATCCACCGCGGCAAACACAGGTAGCGCCAACTACGCATCCCAGCACGTTCCGCACTCCGTGCAGCAGCAGCAGCAGCTGGATATCGCGAGTGTCTCGTCACGCCTCTTGACGCAGGCGCAGACGCAGATCAGCGCGCCTGCGCCGTCGGGTCACCTGCGCATGGGCGGTGGTGGGGGCGGGGCCAGCCTAGGCCGCGGTCGATCACCGTCCAACACGTCTCCGCCGCGTCCCGTCTACGGGTGGTTGAAGAAGGTGAACGCAGGGGTGCAGACCCGACCCCTTTCCCTTCACCCCACGGAGCACGTCAAGCAGCACGACCGGCTGTTGATGCCGGCCACCGCAGGCGTGTTTCCTGCACACCCGCTCAGCACCGCCCAACAAGATGATTCGCAACAACAACAGCAACAGCAAGCCAATGCCTCGTTGCAGCTCAGCACGTCTGGTGTGCTCACGTCGTACACCACACCACCGACTTCGCGGTCGGCGTGGGGTGCGTCAGCCGGCACCGCAGTCTTCGATGGGGACGGTGTCGGGACAGAGGGCAACAGCCTCAGCTGCAGCAGCAGTGGCAGCCCACTGCGTCTGCGCCAGCGCGAACCCCCCGCGTGGCGCTCTCCGCAGCCTTCGCACTTCCCCAAGTCGCTGAACGTCTCTCCCTCCTCGGTCCAACCCCACCCCATGACGTCTGCTTCGACGACGACCCTGCGCGGTCACAGCCCGGCAAGCAGTGGCACAGGCGGCCGCGCCATGCCGCCCGTGAACGACGCAGCCACATCATTGAGCTTCCCATCGGTGTCACAGACAGTTTTACTGCCGGCGCTGGCATCGGCAGTCCTGCCCGGCAGCGGTGGAGGTGCGCGTGACGGGCCGGGCGAACATCGCAGTCGCTTGAACTCCTCCTCTGCCTCTACAGCGGTGCTCACGCAGACGTACGTTCACGCAGCAGCAGAGTCTCTCAGCCTCGACGGCGCAGCACGGACAGCGGCATCCGCGCGGATCTCTCACGCGGCTTCGTCGGCTGGTGCACCCTCCGCGCACACGGCGGCAGCCAACAATGGGAGCGTGACCACGAGCAGGCTGTCGACGCAACTCATCACGAAAGCAGCCGCGACGCGACCCGTGGCATCGCCTGCCACCATGTGGATTTGCCTGGACGATGACGACGACGGTGACAGTGATGAAGAAGGGGATGCGGAGCGGAAAAGCGATGGCGAGTCTGCAGAGGCGGTGAGGAGCAGCAGCGGAGGGGAAGCGGAGGAGGAGGCGGAGGACAAAACACAGAAGCTGCGCTCAGCGGACCGCGTAGGCGAGCTTCACACGGGGAGTGGAGACTTGCGAGTGTCCGTAGAGCGGAGTGGAACTGGTGTGGCACTGAACATGTCAACAACAGAATTGCAGCAGCAGCAGCAACAACCGCGAAAGTCCTCGCCATTGCGTCGTCGTCCTGCGGAGCAAAGCCACCCCATCGCAGAAATTCTCTCTCCGACTTTCCGGCCGCGCCGTCGTGCACCGCAGCCGCTGCAATTTCCTTTTGTCGATTCAGCGCAGCGGGAATCTGCAACGGGCAGTGGTGACACGGGTAACATCAACATCAGCACGGACGAAAAGACGTATAATGAGCACCACCTGCAGCAACAAAAACAGCAGCAGCTGGACGGTGTGTCTGCGGTCACAGATACAGCAAAGTCTGCTCTTGCCTGGAGGGACGACCCGCGTCGCGCCTTCATTCAGCTAGACGACGACTCGGATGATGATGACGATGAAGATGAAGAGGGGCAAGAAGAGGAGGGAAGTGACAGTCCGCCGCACAAACGTGCCCGCCTCAGTGCACCTTATTCGCCATTTGAGAGCCCAATCAAAGCGACACCGGCAGCGGCTTCACTGGTTTCTTCCCCTTCTGGTGCGTCGCCGGAGAAGCTGAAGCGGGAGTACCGCAGCTTTGTGCCGCTGATCGTGAACGACGACTCGGATGAGGACGACGCCAAGGCCACGAATAACGAAGAAGAAAAAAGCGACAAAGCGGAGAGGAAAAGTGGAGCGCAGGTGAAAGATGCTCCGAACAAATCGCAAGCTTATTGTCACTCCCAAGAACTGTCAGGAAAAGAAGGCGAAGGCCACGTCACGCCGGAGAAAACAAAAGCAGGGCGCGTCTCCCTTCCGCAGCGGCCCTCGCGGCTCTCTATCACCCTGCCGAGTGAGTCAGATGATAGTCAAGGCACGAGTCCGCTGAAGCCCACCGTGCGCGATCTTTTCTTTCCCAAGCGGCTCGACCCCGAAGTGCGACCGTGCAGTCCACTTTACGAGAGCATACACGCCTACCAGCAACACTACCAGCAACAGCAGCAGCAGCGCAGTGGGGAGGACGCAAGCAAGAAGTTTAAGACGGATGGTGTGCGCAGTGCCTTCAGGAACTCTGAAGCAGATGTGAGTTACGATGCACTGGTTAAAAGCAACAGCAAGAACAACAGGAATGGAGAGGTCAACCAGCGGGCATCCGCGGCTTTTCAGGATAGTCCGGGCCACAAACGTGGTCGGCCACCACCGTTGGAAAGTCGAAACAGCGGTGATCTCAACGTCAACAACAAGAAGAGGACCAGCGGCACGAAAGCATCGCTCGTGCCCGCCCTACCAGACTGGGGCCGGCCCGCGGACACCCTCCTGCGTGACTTCTTCCCCACCAAGTTCACCAAGAAGAACTTCATGGAAGCCGCTCAGAAGGTGATGTCGCCCATGCACTTTCTCGAAGCACACGACTTCTGGGAGGCGTTTACCTCAGCTGAATTTGTCGGTGAGGGCAGCTTTGGGCTTGTCTGGCGGTGCCGGACGGTGGATGGCGACCTTGTCGCTGTCAAGTCGTGCCCCATCATTTTGCGCACAAAGGCGAATATTGAAGATTCCTTCTCCACCATTCGCGAGATTGCGACGATGCGCTTCTTGAACGAGATGCAGGTGCCGTACATCCTGCCCCTGCACAGCGCGTTTTACGTGAAGGCGTCCGAAGCGATGCCGCCCCTGGCGCAGGAGGCGCTTGCCTGGCGGCAGCAGCTGCGGAAAGAAGCGGAGGCGGCGGTGTTGGAGAAGGAGGTGAAGTTGCTGAGCAAAGGACACGCGTCGCTGTCGAAGCGAGGGGGCGGTGCTCACGCAACACGCAGGGCGAGAGGGGGGATGGAGGCGCAAGCGGAGGATGTGACGAGTGCCGATGCCCCGCTGACCTTTGAGGAACAGGTGGAGCAGGAGATGCGGCGGCGAGAAGCGGCGGAGTCGCGTGCGGCGAAAGCGGTACGTGCGCGGCTGCAGCACGTTCGCCTGCCGCGCTTTCTCTCCATTACGGAGGACGACCTGCGCCAGAGCGATGCGACGGCTTTTCTGGTGATGGAGTTGTGCGATGGCGACGTGGAAGGTATTCCGCGCAGCGACGGGGTCGCGAAGGGCGTAGTATACTGCGTCAGCTCCGCCCTGGCCGCGATGCATGAGCTGGGGCTGCTGCACCTCGATCTCAAACCGAGTAACGTTCTCTTTGCGTACGAGCACGGGCCGTCGCAAATCGTCGCCCCTTCTGCGGGTGCTCCGCTCACCACGAATGGTGTGACGGCAAGATCTTCCACGCAGTCCGCCACACCCCACACGATGGACGCCGTGAAGTTTTATCTATCCGACTTCGGCAACTGTCGCCTTGTCGGTCCAAACCCTCTTGACGAGGTGAGAGAGTCCTACGGCACCTTTGAGTACATGGACCTGCCCGCGCTGCAAGATGCCGTGTGCGGGCGACCCACCGACGCCTTTAGCCTCGGCGCCACCCTGTACGAGCTGCTGTATGGGAAGCGGCTTTACCCAAAGTGCACCAATCCGAAGTGCATGGAGGACGAGGACCACTCACGGTCCTGTTTCGTCGACGCGGCAAAGCGCGCGGTGGTGCTGCCGCCGTCGCTGCCAAGTTCAGGCGGCTTGCCCGGACACGGTGCCGGTGCGGTGACGGCCTCCACAACAGCAACAACAACAACCGTTTCCACCGGAAGTCCTACGTTTGCTGAAATTCACTCCACCTCGTTTGCCAACGTGAAGCCCAGCTTTGCGAGGTGCGCGGCGATGAGTCACAACTTGAGTGACATCCACAACAACAACGACAGTGGGAAAGGGCAGATGGCCAGAATGAAGAAGTCGAGCGCGAAGGGCCCGTTGACGGCTTCTGTTGCGCTTACACCGCTGCAGACTCTCACGCTGGCACTGTTGCGGAAGAAGTGGTCGGAGCGCATGACCGCCGCGGAGTGCCGTCGCTTCCTCATCGACACCTTTAACATTACCCAAGCCGACAACGGTTTAGAAAATGAGGGAGAGGACGGAGAGGAGGCGGCGGAGGGGCCGTTTAATGGAAGAACGTGACCCTAACCTCCAATCGCTTTGCGTTTTAGACTTTTTGCAGCCGTCCAAGGAGCAGTCTCTTCACTGTTGCGCTATTTTAAATATAGATAAGGCAGAGGCAATTTATCACTGCCTGTTGTTTCCTTCATCTTATACACGCATCAACGCGCTCTTATACACTA
>MDUD01009112.1:0-11243 GCA_002216565.1 Crithidia mellificae | reverse complement strand
TCCAATTTGTTTGTGCCCATCGACGTTACTAACACCTGGATACTTAATGGACACATACAAACAACCACACAAAACAACAGAGAAACACATTTTGTGACCGACTTGCATCAACAAAAATAATGAGCGACAAATACCTACGGAACGAGCAGCAGCAGCTTCTCAACTCGATCGGCACCGAGGTGTGCTGGGGCTGGTCGCCAGCTGTGGACTTCGTGTCATTATTATCAAAACGCCCTCCCAAGGCTGTCCAACAGCACCCCACTAAAACTAACGCCTCAGACTGTTGCACTGCACAAGAGGCGGCTACTTTGCCATCCGGAGCCGCAAACCAAAGTACACCAAAGAGCAAGGAGGAGCTTAGTTTCGAGGCACTTCTTGCTCAAGCACGCAGCCGCAAGACTGGAGCAGCGGCATCCTTGCAGCAAGGATCAAACCCGACGGGAGCAACCGCCGCTGCATCACCTTCCTCTTCTGCTGTGGAAGCTGCGTCGGGACAATCACGTGTTCAAGACGGTGCAGCAAGCAGTGGAGCACCCTGCGATGAGAAGAAGAGTACTGGAAACAGTGAAGATGTGCACATCCTTCTCGCAGGTGCGTGCGACATTCGCCACATTCTTCGCACGCTCTCCTCGTTGCGAGCGGCAGAGGCGCAGGCGACCACCACCACCACGTCGCCCGCCCCTCACTCCTCCCCCACTTACCACTTCTACTTGTACGAGCCGAACTTGCGTTTGCACTGCCGACACCTCTTCTTCTTGCAGTGGCTGCTGGACAGCATGTTCGCCTTGGAGGAGTTGGAGGAGCGGGTGCTGATGTTCCTCGATGTCTACGGCAACGCCGTGCTGCGCGAGATCACGGCGGCGCAGGTGCGCAACGTCGTGCAACGCCTGCGCAACGCAATGGAAAATGAGACCTCAGCACTGCAGAAGATCGTTTCATTTGCGGAGATGAAGTACAAGGAGCGGGACTTTGTGGAGAGTCAGCTGAGCCACTGGAACCGCGACGCCTCTGTCGTCGACATCGCCGCGCAGTGGACGCAACGGGTGCGGCAGGAGATGGCGGAGCGCTACGATAACCGCGACAACATAATCGACTGGGACTTTGTCTTCCACCTTACGGAGTACACCAACCTCCTCAAGTTCCCCGAGTACCGCACGTGGCGCAACACCGGTGTTGCCTTCGACACCAGCCACATCAACCCCCGTCGCGGCTTCAGCTATGACTACACGGTGCCGAACAAAACCCTCTGCTTCTTCACCCGCACGGGTCGCGGCAGCTACACGGGAGATATCAAAAACGGCCCTTTCTTCACCTTCGGCGCGCTGACCGACAACGCGCACATTCGCCACCGCACCACGGATGGCACGTGCAAGTACGGCAACGGCGTCGTTGCGCTCCACAACGTGCGGGCGTGGCTCTACACGCTGATGACGGGGCTGCCGTGGCCGTGGGCCGACCACGCGTTCGCCTGGGACGATGCGAAGAACTACAACTACTTGCCACCTGGCACACCGAGCGGGGTGGCCTACTCGGCGGCGCTGCCAAAGGTGCGTGTGCACCTGCTGGGCCTGGACTGGGATCGCTTTGTGCAGCACTGTGGCGCGGGCAAGGTGCCGCGCATGGACGCGGCCTTCTTCGGCACGTCTTGCACGCAGTTCATGACCACGGCGTTCTTTCACGATGTGATGCGTGCAGATGGCAGCGGCGTGGTGGTGGCGGAGACGGCAAAGTTCATCGTGGACGCCGAGGACGTGGCTAAGGATGCCTATGTGGCAAAGCTGGCGGCCCTGGCGAAGGAGGCGGGGTGGTCGAGGGATGCGGCGCTGACAGCGCTCTTGCACGTCGGTACGCCAGAGCCGCGCCCGATGCAGGGGACGGCGACGGATGCGCAGAAGGTGGCGGAGAGCCGTTACGGGCAGCCTGCTGTGCTTGTTTTCACGTTGCATTAAGAACGTTCTTCTTTTTTCAAGGCATCTGTTGAAACGTCCATTGCTACTCCCCAGCAACATTACAGCATTCGGCTTTGTTTTGCTGCAGTTCAACGAGTTGGCAGTTTAGAGGAGCTTCTTTGATGTGAAACAGAAAGCTGCAACGCAGTAATTGTTGATGTAACTTAGACAACTTATTCTTTCCGTGCAATGCAGCAAGTCTGACTCTATTCTTAAAAAAATAATAGGAACTTGAAAAACGGTAGACTGAAACTCAGAAATTAAAACACCATAAACAGGTTTATAATTGGCTGGAAAAGGCGTTACGCGCCGAAAAAAAAAAACCTTATTAAAGCCCCGAGAGCTTGCTTGATGTGGAAGGCCATCACTCGACACAATGTGCTCGTAACAGGTACTTGGCGAAACACCGAATGATGCGCAAATATGTTTCATCTCTTGATTTGCTGTAACGTTCACCATCCTCACGCATCTCCCTTCTTCTTAATTTTTTTTGTTGTTGTCGACGAGAGTTTATAGAAATCATTTTTTTCTCGAATTTCAAAAAAAAAATTCGGTAGTGTGCGCCAAGCGCGGAGCTACTTAGATCATCGGCACGTATAGATCTGTGCAGTTTCTTTTTTTTTCCGTTTACCACGAGCAATAAACGTTGATCTGTAACTCAGCTTGCGTTAACAAGAAAGAGAACCGTCCTTAATTTCTCAAGTATTTTTTTTGCCGTTTAATTTTCCTTTCTTATTGTGACTTTTTACATAACTCGAATCACATAGAACTTGCAGCTGACTACTTAGAGAGAAGCAGTCTTTTGCATAGACGCACACCCACGACTACTAACACTCACACATACAGACTCATAAACCATACAGCGCAAGCTAATTCACGCTACCCGCTTTGTTTTTCTTTTTGTTGCTTCTGAGTCCGAAAAAAAAAAACGTATTCTCTTTTAAAGTACACAGTTTCATACAAATAATTTCATTTTTTTTTGGCACCTATGCCTGCTGAGAAGAAGCCCGGGCTGGACGCGCTCTCGCGCTCGCCGAGCGACTCCGTCGACCTTGCCGAGTTTCTCGCCGCCAATCAAATGCGCTCACCAGGCTGGCTTGACGCCGTAAACCGTGTCGCCTCCCCCACCGCGCAATCCGCTTCCCCCGTTAGCGCCAGCGCCATGACCTCCACCAACGCGTACAACAACAACAATAACAACAATAACAACAACAACACGAACATCAGGGACTACAGCAACACGCTGCTCACGACGCAGAACGGGGGCAGCACGATGAATGAGCACACACCGGCGACGAGTCGCTACCCGGCGGAGGTCACCGCCATGGGCAGCCCCATCCCGGTCGACACGGACGACTCGGACGCAAACATCCAAAATTTTATCGCACGCCTCGGCACACGCGAGGGCGGCCGCACAGACGAGACGGCAGCCGCCGCAGCCGCGGGGGAGAGAGGCGCGGCCGGTCCGCAGCACCGTGTCGTACCTCCCCCCGCTCCGACCCCAGCGAATTCAGCACCGCGAGGTCTGCCGCCGCCACCGCCCTCACCGCGACCCGTGACCAGCGCCCAGCAGTTGCCCTTCCCGGTCGCCCGTCCGACGGCGGCGGTGGATCGCGCGGCGAACAGCACGAGCAGCCGCAATGGAGTCCACAGCGGCCCTCGCTCCGCCCTCGCGTCCGCCCACGCCTCGTCGTCGCACCTGACCAGCTCCGTCACTGGATTTCAGAACTCGCCATTTGGCGGCAGCCACAACGTGACCGGGAACACGGATCAGACGACGACGCTGCTGCGGCACAGCGAGGTGCTGCCGGACACGCAGGACGCCTCGCCGCCGCCCACGACGTACTCGTCCGCCCTAATGCAGGCGCTCTCTCGCACGGAAGGGGCGGCCGTCTTGACGAGTCAGTGGACCTTGAGCGCCCACCCATCCCGCACCTACACCACCACCCACCACGGCGATGGGGACGGAGGGGACGATTTCACCTCCGAGGCCAGCAGCTCCCCCTACCCACCCGACATCTACGAGGAGGCGATGCGGGCGAAGGTGGCAAAGCAGCAGTGGATGGCGCTGGAGAAGGCCCGGCAAGAGGTGCTGGAGGAGGCGCGGCGGCGCCGTGACTGCCCCTTCGCCCCCCAGGTCTCCCCTTACGCTGCGCGGCTGCGGCGGCCCGCGACGCTGCGTCCGGAGAATCGCGTGCAGGCGGAGACCATCCGCCGCAAGCAGTGGCTGGCGAAGAAGCAGCAGCAGGAGGTGGAGCGGGAGCTGCGGGAGTGCACCTTCCGCCCGCTGACGGTGCGCGCGGCTCAGCTGGACCCTGCGGCGTTGGACCCGGCGAGTCCCGCCGTCTTCCACCACCTCTACGCCGAGGCGGAGGATCGCCGGGCCTTTGAGGCGGAGGTGAAGCCGCAGCTCGTGCAGCAAGCCGAAGGTCGGGTGCGGCCGTCCCCGCTGCGCTCCGCCCAGCTGGCCGAGGTGGTGGAGCGGCTGTGCGGACGTGGGGTGGTGCGCGCGCCGTCAGAGGCGATGCCACCGAGCGAGGACGAGGGCGAGAGCATGGGAGATGTCGAGGCGTGCGCGCGGAGAAACGCAGGACCGTACGCTGCGAGCTCCATTGAGGCAAATACAGCGGCCGGCGTCGCGGCAAAGGACGCGGAGCAGCATCAGCCGTTGCTCTCGGCGGTGTCGCAGCGCATCGTTGCCGCGCAGGTGGCGGCGGGCGAGCGTGATCCTGACATTGTGCGCCACCTCTACCGCCAAGCCGAGCGAGATGCGCTGAAGGACCAACTGCGACTGGAGATGGACGAGGAGAAGGCACGCGTGGCGCGGGCAGAGCAGGCGATGGCGCTCGCCCAGGACCGCCGCCGGCTGCAGCAGGAACACGCCCGCTCCCTCCTCGCCGCGAAGTTTCGCGCGCTCTCGCGGCACGCCAGCGAGGCGCAGCACACCACCTACCGCGCCTCGGCACCGCAGTCCATCGCCCTTCTCGCCCGCGCCGCTTTTGACCTGCTGAGCACCGAAGAGACGGAGGAGCTGCTGAGTGCGGTGGAGCACTGCGGCCAGCACAAGCTGCGCGAGGCCGAGTTCGTGGCGGTGGTCTTTCGCTTCTTCGCTGAGCAGGCGGTGTCGCCAGCGGACACGGCGCTGCTCACGCGTCCACCACCGGCCGCTACGGTGGTCGGCGGCGGCGCCGCCAATGCGAAACGTGGCAGCAGTGCGCCTCGCAACGGCGGGCACAGCGGCAGCAGCGGGGATGGCTCTCCGCTGAACCTGCCCAAGGTAAAGCGCGAAAAGCCGGACATGGAACTCATCGCGCAGATTCGCGAGAGCCGTGCGCAGGCGCTGGAGGAGTGGAAGCGGGAGCACCAGCGGCAGCGCGCCATCGCCGACGGCACCGCCACCGCCGACGACCACTCTTTCCAACCCGCGCCGCGGCGCCTCATTCCGTACGAGTGCCGACCAGACGTCGTCGTGCCGGTGAAGATGACGAAAGCAGAGGCACTGCGGCGCGCCTACATCGCGGCCCGCCACCAGGAGACCGGTGCGTTCGCCACGGAGGCTGCGGCAACGAGGGCAAACACGGCGACGGCGTCGCTGATAAGCACGCCGGCCACCGAACAAGCCTCCACCGCACGCGAGCTCTTCTCGCGGCTCGCCACCTCGGAAGGGCTGGGCAGCGAGCGCGGACGTGCCAGTCACGCACCGCCTCCGCCGCGCGCTCGATCACGCAGTGCGGCAACGGGGTCGATGCAGCGGGAGTCGAGCGCGGCAAACTCTAACGTGACCCGCGGGCCGTCCCGCTCCCCTCCTCCCAAACCCGACCAGTCGACGGCGTCTTTAACACAGAGAGCGACGAGTGCGAGCCGCCCTGCCGCTGCCGGCGGTCCTCTTGACGCTGCTGGCGCAACACATTCCTACGGTGCCACCCTGGCAGCCTCAGCGGCGGCAACGACGGCAGCACAGCGACGGTGGCCACCCCCACCACCCCCAACCTCGCCCCAGCAGCAACAGCAGCAACAGCAGCTGTCACCGTCGCCGACGATGCACAGTGACACAGTGAGTCCGCTGATGGAGGGGAAGCCCGCCGCGGCCGCCCCGACACCGCAGCCTTCCAGTCGCGCCAGCCAACCCGTAACGTCGTCGTCGCTGGTGGCGCAGATTATGCAGAGCACGCCAGAGGAGCGCGCACGGCTGGGCCGCGAACTGCTGCTGCGTCAGCTGCGCGAGCATCAACGGCGCCGAACTGTGTAAGGCCATTAGGGACACACACACACACACATATTGTATCCACCAGATGGATAATAACGCTCAGTGCTCTGCTTTCAGCACTGCGCATCTTTGAGGTGGGAAAGATAAATAAAAAGTGTTACTGCCATAGACGAGTTTTAGACATATCTAAATGGTGAAACGTTTGCACAAATCAGAAAACAAACAGCAAAATGTAGTCCCTTAGAATTGTAAAATCTTAGATGCGCTACCATTTGACCCCATAGATTAAACTGTCAGCTTCTCTGCTGAGCAAACTGTTGCGTGTTTTCTTTTTTAGATTCTGTTTATTGTTTACTTTCTATTAATAATAACAAAAAAGCGACTTAACGTTTTGAATTTGTTTTCAGCATGTCTGTTGTGTCCAAGCAGCTTTAAGCCTAAGTCGAGCGTGTGCTGCCGTGCTTAACGAAGCTCAATCACATAAGGTTAACCGACAACAACGAACCGGAACAAAGAATACCCCAAGCTGGAGGAAGGCAAGTGCAAAAACTAAAACAAAGGCGTTTGCAATACAAGCTTCTTACTTTAATCCTGCAACTTTCCATTCAAATTTTATAAAAATCTATATTTTTGTTCTCTTCTTATCTCGCTGCCAACCAAAAAAAAAAGCATTTCGCACTCGTCATAACAGCAGGGAAAATCAAAAGCACTTTATACACCAACGGTCTTTACACCCTCTGAGGTTAAACTTAAGCTCTTAAAAAGTTACTTACTCCACTGGTTGCAGAAAAGTTAATATTCCTGCACCTTCTCACAAAAAGTTTACCTCTGGGAAGCGAGAATAAAAAAATGAGCACGCAGCGACATCTACCGCCGGTTTCCGGTGCAAAACGCGGGCCTTCCTCATCTACGGCCAACCATGGTGCGAAAAGCGCCGCGGACGACTACGCTCTCTGTCAGGAGTACAACAGCTATATAGTGCAGCTGCGCGGGCTGCTGGAGGAAACCACCGGGCAGCCACCAGCTGGTGTGAGCTCTGCCGAGGTCGAACGCCGCATCGCACTGATCCAGTCCGCGCTGGACGAGGTGGAGCAGCGCAACGCCGACGCGCGCTTTCGCATGGAGCTGCGCCACAATCAGCGTTTTCTGGACACCTACGCCCGTCGCATTCAGGCGGAGGAGGAGGCGGAGCAGAAACGGCAGTACGCGGAGAAGCAGCGCCGCGCGCAGGTGGAGGAGATGCGCAGTGTGCAGGTTGCCTACTACAAGGACCGCAACGACCGCGCCGACGCCAAGGCGCAGCTGTGCCGCACGCACAATGAAAAGGCGCAGGAGGAGACGGTGGAGCGGGCCGGCACGAACGAGGAGCGGCGGACGCGCAACTTGTCGAAGTTGGCGGCGGAGCGGCAGCGGCGGCAGCGCGAGCTGCACGACCGTGAACAAGCGAAGCAGCAGTACGCCCGCCAGGTGCGGGAGCGGCGTGCAATGCAGTCGGCACGGGAGCAAGCCGAGAAGGCGCGGCAAGCCGAGGTGCACCGGCAGGAGATGGAGGTGAAGCTGATGGCAATTCGCGACGCGAAAAAAAGCAAGTGGAGCGCCAAGAAGGAAGCAAGCCGCGCCAAGTCGGAGATTGTGTGGGAGAACGGAGAGGCTATTTTGGAGACTGTCCGCAAAGATCATAGCAAGCTTGTGGAGGAGCTGAATCAGCGGCAGAAACAGCAGGCCGACCGCTACGCGGAGAACAAGGCGGAGCAGGAGTCGTATCTGCGTCAGCGCGCGCAGTACCGCGCAACGCGGCAGGAGCGGCAGCAGGAGACGCTGCGCAAGCTGGTGGATCAGCGGCTAAACCGCGGAATGGAAATCGTGAAGGAGGCGGAGGAGAAGCGCGAAAAGGCGGAGAGGGCGAAGGAGATGCAGGCGACGCAGTACGTCGAGGCAGGCAAGGAACTGGACGAGGATATTGTGCGGCATCAGCAGCGAGCACAGCAGCTGCAGGATCAGCGCTACAACGACTCGCTGAATCAAAACTACCGCCGCTGGAACCACCGTGCGGCGCGTATAATGGAGGAGCTGCGGGAAGCCCTGCAGGCGGACAGCAGCCAATCCGCGCCGCCGCCACAGGGCAGCGCCGCCTACCGCGATGCCCCCGCGGCGGATGCGTCGAGCGCACCAGACGGTGCGTACAGATTGGCAGCGCTGCCCTCGCCTCAGGACTTTGCTGTATGAGCAGAAGCACAACGCTTTACTCCGCAACTACTGGTAGCTTTTTGCTAATCTTTTCAGCACGTTGTTTCACCTGGCTTGCAGATGTGGTCTTGCAATTTTTATGAGCTCTTTTTTGTTGTTGTTACTCATTGCCGCATTCTCTTTCTCCCTTTTCCCCTCACAATTTTTATCTCTCTATTCTTTTGAATTTCTCATTGATAGAATTTCTATTTGTCGTTGCTTGTGTTTTTCCCTGCCAGTGATTATAGCAGTAGAGAGCACGGTTGCACACTGACAAATAAATTACGTTGGGTCTTGATGTCGAGTTTTCTCGAGATACATCACCTTTTCAAATTTACAGCTTTTTCTTTATCGTTGCGTATGCAGCGCAGCCCCTGCTTCCTTTATGTTTCAGTATTCCTTATCAGCTTTTTCCCACTTCTTTCCAAGTTTAGTTTGACAAAAGAGACAGCGTCTGTTGCTTGACAACTGAAATGTAATCAAGTCTTTTTCTTTTTCTTTCTTCTTCCTATACCCGGATGTAGATAACTTTGTACAAGTATTTATTTTTTCTTCCTTGAAAGGAGACTACTATAGAAAATGTGCGTCTTTTTCAGCGACAAAAACGACAGCAACACCAAAAAGAAAACTGCTGTTTTTCTGCAATTAGTACTTGCAATGCATGCCCGCTGCTACGTGTGCGGGGTCACATGTGGGCAAGCTTGCTTCAGAGCGGCGAAAGAATTTTTTTTTTTTTATTTTACAGAATGAAAACCCCATTATGCATCTACAAAGAGTAAGATTGCTGTTTGTCACAGCTTGCTTACTTCCACTGTCTTTGCAGCTCTTTTCTTTCGGCTGTAAAACGATGTAGACACAGCAGTAAACTAAACGTTTGAGGGGAGAAACACTCGTTTTTCTTGTTTAGGACATTGCCTTCTCTTTTCTGCTTCTCTTGTCTTATGGTGTGTGTCATTGCATTCCGAAATTGAAGGACTTGCTTACTTGATTTATTTCAACAGAAACTACTCACTACTTGTGCTTATCGCAACTGATCGCAATTACACACGCGCTTACACACACATGGCTGCCGCGCAGTGGGCACACATTGCAACGTTTATTTTTTTTTTCGGTCTAGTATTTTCACGTTGAAGCTTCTTTCTTTCAAATGCCGCAGCACGACGTTCAAAAGTCCCACCCGGCAACATCAGCAGTAGCGAGAAGTGCACTTCCGAGTGGCACCTCTCGCGCCCCTCTCACCTTCACCACCACCACCAAAACTCCCCTTACGACAATCCCATCTGTGCTGCCGCCACATGCGCCACAACCACCACTGCATAACACCTCCATCCTAGAGAGTCTGCCTACCGAGGTGATGATCCCCTCTCTCTTCGTTCTTCTCTGCGCCAGCGTCAGCCTCACACTCACCAGTGCCGTCTTCAACTACGCGGCACAGCGTGACCGCAGCGTGACGGAGACGTTTCGGCAGTGGAGTCGAGTGCTTTGGATGACTCGCGCCGCACACATCGTCGACGCATCGTCGCCGCCACCGCCGGCGTCTGCGCAGTTACACCGACACATGAGTGCAGGTCAGCCCACGCAGTTTGTAACCCCACCCGCACCCACCGTTGTGTATGCGGTGGAAACATACGATAATGCGGCCTTTTTTCGCGGTATTGCGGCCCCCACCGCGGCAGGGAACGGCGAAAGCCTGCACCTGCTCGACCACGGTGCCTCGCACTCGCACTCCTACTCGGAAATACATTCACGGCTGCACACGCCAGCGCCGCCGCCGCACGGGAGCGGAAGCCGCGGACTGCCCAGCAGCGCTGCGGCGGATGTTCGGACGCAGTCGGAGATGGCCGTCTACCACGCCGAAAACCCACCTGCTACGGTTCCCGCCCCTGTCGTCGCGGAGGCGCTGACGAATACGATGGAGGCGGTGCGACTGGAGAGTCAGCGCCTCCTCTTCCGCTTTCACCCGTACTACATCATCCTCTGCTCTCTCAAGGCGTGTGCGATGCTGTTGTACATTCAGTACCACTTCGATCCTATCGAGGGCGGCTGGCGCCGCTTCTGCATCTGCGGCGCGGCGAACATCTTCTCCGGTCTGCTCACCCCAGTGTGGGAGTACTTCAACACCCTGCTTCTCCCGCTCGACCCAGACCGCGCACAGCCCGCGGTGATTAAGGTGGATGAGGAGAAGACGGACTCCGTCTTTATTGTGGAGGTGCTGCTACGCATTGGCAGCCTGGAGCTCGATGACCTGCCCACTGTGCTCACGCAAGGCTCAAGCTTTGTGGCATTTTCGGCGGTGCTCGTGCCGCTGTGCATTGCCTTTTGCCTGCCGGGTATAATTCGTTATGTGTGGGTGTACGTCCCTCTGTGGCTTCTATACGTGCTGGTGCGCCATCTATACTATCGCGGTGCCGGTGCGCTGCCTTCCTCTACAGCGCGCAACGCTGCGGCGGTGGTGGGCATGACGGGTGAGTTTGTGAAAGCGTTTCTCATGAAGGCTTTTACGCTCTTTGTTGTTTTGGTCACGGTGCAGTCAAGCTTTCTTCTTGGCCTTGCATGGGCGGAGAAAGCGTCGTACGATGCGGGGTTGCAGTACACCGTGCACCACGAGCTGTCCATGCACCGCAGCGACGTCGCGTCGACATTTCAGAAGCTCTGCTTGCTCAGCCAATTGCTCTTGTGACGGTTTGTGGAAAGCGAAAAGGCGAAAATTGTCGACGGTGCGGATAACGCTGATTAACGCTTTGCATCTTCGACGTTTTGTTGTCGCTGTCGAAGACAGTTGCCTGCTTTTTTTTATTATCTTTTTTTCGCTGTTTTGTTTTCCCTTCTATACCGCTACTAGTCTTTGTCCCAGTCTAAAA
>MDUD01009099.1:0-31744 GCA_002216565.1 Crithidia mellificae | reverse complement strand
TCCTTGCAGTAGTCCTTTCACAAATACATCTTTTTGAGATCGTGCAGATTAAAATTCATTGACTTCTTTTTATTGCGAAAAATTCGACTATAAAAAATTAAAAAGCATAATTATAAGCAAATGCTACGCTGCTCACAATACTATGAAATATATATGTGCAACTTGGACTTCAGTCAGCGAGTCTTCCACAAAAGACATGAACGAAGACAACGCAGAATAAGGATGCAACATTTGAGCTTTTAGTGCGTTAAACGTCACTTGCGCTCCGGTCTAGAAAAGCAACTTCGAAAAGATTGGATTGGCACAGATGTTTTTTATTTTCTTTTCGCTATTTCTGTTCCTTCTAAGGCTTCTTGACCCTTTTTTTCCTGAATTCAGTATCTGTGAATCTCGCGTAGAAGTTTGATTTACCTTGTCAAGCAGGCAGGTGTTGGCATAGTAATAAAGGGGCCAATAGAACTCTGGCTTCTTTCCTTCACCAATACAAACGACTGCAGAATTTTATTAACATTTTCGGATTCTATTGCGGCAACACTCATAACAACAGGGACTGAACAACAACAACAAAGCAAACATAACGAGATGGGCTCGCCTGCTCCACACGCGTTGGGGAGAGACGGCAGCACCGTGGCCACCTCACCCTACCTCGAAGAGGTGCGTGAGAAACTCTGGCGCGCGCTGCACGTCACACACAACCAGCGAGCGGGCTTAGTCGAGGAGGTCGACCACGCAGACGACGATGTCAACAACAACACAATCAGCAACAACAGCAAGCCGCAGGGTGGGCAGCAAGTGGACAGGATGTCCTCTGATGTACATACAAGTCCCACCACACCAGCGGCGCCGCTGGAGCTGACCCACGCGGACATGGAGCAGCTAATCGGCTGTGTCTACTGCGCCATACACACGAACGCCACGCCGGACGACGCGCAGGCAGCGGCGGACTCCGTCCTGGCTCAGTTGGGCGAGGGAGGTGTCCCGCCGCACGACGAGGCAACGTCAACCGCAGCACCTTACACAGCAGCAGACGTTATTGCCTTTCTCAACAGCGTCCCCTCGCGTTGGCTGCCCGACCTCGTGACGGCGCAGGAGGAAGCGGCGCAGCTTAGCGGTGGCAACTCCGTCTGGGAAGATTTCAACGTGGAGTTGATTGAGTGCATTGTGAACGATGACGCCCCACACAACCTCCTTCCCCCGGCAGAAGTCCTGACGCTGCAGCGCACCACCGCCGCCATCGAGCTCGAGGCTCCTTTCACCGACTACTTCGCGCTGCCCCCGACGCGTGCTTACCCGCCGGTGTACGACTACCTCTTCTCGCAGCTCTGCTGCCTCGACGACCGCACCGCCACTGGCCTCTCCCAGTCTCAGTTCCGCATCTTCTTCCACTGGTTCTACGCGATACACTTCCGCAACACCAACCTCCCTCGCTCCAACGCGGCGGCGGACCACCTCTACCGCCGCTACCAGGACGCCCAGGGCAACGTTACGGTGCCGCAGTTTGCGCTGGCGTGCGAGGAGGTGTGCGCCGTGTACGCACAGCGCCGCGACGCCGCCGCCTACCTGCAACTGCTGGTGCAGCGCACGGAGAGTGTTTTGACACGCAATCCGGCGGTCAACGCCGCCCCTGCGACCGACCGCGCTGACGCGGCAGACTTTTTTCTCCACCCGGAAGACGTGACGCTGCCGGCGTGGCAGCGTGATTTGATCGACCCCACGCAGCTGTACCTGCCGGATGAGCTGCGCGTGGCGCAGCAGGAGAGCGAGCGCCACCGCCGGCACACGAGTCCACGCATCCTCCTCACGGGCCCTGTGGGCATTGGGAAGAGCGCGGTGGGTCATGAGCTGGCCGAGACGCTGCACTGCGTGCACCTGGACGTGCTCGAGCTGGCGGTGGCCGCGCTGCAGCCAGGGAGCCGCAGTGCCGTGCGCGAAACGGTCAAGGCATGCCTGCGGGATCAGACGCCGCTGCCGCTGCCAGCGCAGGTGACGCTTTTGCGGGAGGCGATGCTAAGCCAGCGGGTGCAGTACCGCGGCTACGTCTTCAGCGACACGATCACCTCGACTGGTGCAGAGGCGACGGATGCGATAGAGGAGCACTACCTGCGTCCCCTTAATTTGGTCGCAGAGGCGCGGCCTGACCACGTCGTCGAGCTTGTTTGCGCGGTACCGGATGTTTATGCAGAGTACGCAGCCACGCGCGCCGCGACGGCTGCTGCGGCCAGCGGTGCCGCGTGGGATGCCGTTCTGGCAGACGCCGAGAAGCGCCGTCGCGCCGCGGAGAAAAAGCAGATGAGGGCGGACTGCGAGAAGCTCTTGGCCCACCTCGTTGAGCTGGAGAGCGCCGGACCAAAGAAGGAGGCGGCGGCGGTGGCAGAGCTGGAGACGGCGCGGCAACAGGCAATCGAGGCGCAGGAGATCTTGGATGCACTGAACGCAGAGGAGGAGGAGGAGGCCGCGAATGCCGCCGCCACCGCCGCCAGTGCGGTCAACGAGGACGCTTTGGACGACGCAGAGGACGCTTCCCCAGAGGCGAAAGCAGCGCGCGAGAACGCCGAATTGCAACTGCGTCTCTCCGCCCTCATTTACAAGGGCAGGCAAGCGGCAGGTGTGACCATCGCAGATGCAGAAGCGCGAGATGGCGTTGCGCCTCTCACAGATCAGGACTGGTCGGGGTGCTGGCGCAAGAGCGTGGAGGCGGCCAAGTCTATCGGCCGGCACCTTTCCGTCGACCCCATCGCGTCCGCTGACAGCGCGCAGGTGGTGGCGTATATCACGCACGCCTTAGACCTTCACCCCTGCGACCTTGCCGAAGCTTTGGAGGTGCCAGGCGACGAGGCGGCGGCGGCTGGAGCGGCAGGGCTGGACAGCGGAAGTGTCACCCGGTCCACATCGGCTGGTGCTGGTGCGGCCGGCGACAACGACAGCACACACGCCCGTCCATCGTCGCTGGCCGAAGACGAAGAGCGTTGTCGCGTGATGGAAGAAATTTTGGCGGAGCGGGGACTGAGCACGTCGCCTGTTTGGAAACGCTTCTGTCCTGTAACGGCGGCGGTGGACGGCGTGTTGATTGAAGGCGCCGCCTGCTACGCCTGCGTCTACCGCGGCTGCTGCTACTACTTCGCCTCGCGCAAGAAGCGGGACGCCTTTGTGGACTTTCCCACCCGCTACCTTGCCCACGCCTTCCCCGAGCAGAAGACGGTGCTGCTGCTGGCCGACGACGCTCTTGTGGAGGCGATGCCGGCGGTGCTGCAGCAAATCGCCGGTGATGTGGCGGTGCAGTGCCGTCTAACGGCTTTTCCTGCCACGGCGTACGCCACGATGCTCGAGCCGCGGCAGGCACTGCTGCACGCCCGGGCAACGGCGCAGGAGTCGCGGCGCAAGGCCGAGGCCGCCGCTCGCAAAGCTCGCCACGAGCGCCAGGAGCTGGCCGCCAAGGCACAGTCAAAGAAGCCCAAAGGCAAGCTGGAGCCGTCGAAGCCGAAGGCGAAACGGCTGTCCGACTCCGCTGGCCGCAACCCTTCGATTCCCACCAATCAGCAGTCATCGCAGCCACCGCAGCCGCAGCCGCCGCACAAGGGCAGCGAGGGTGGGCGGCGCCGCGTGCCGCGTGCGATGGTGGTGGAGGGCCCACAGAGCGTGGCCGACGAGAAACAGCTTCTTATCGACGCCGCGAAGGAGCGTAAGGCGGCCAGCGCACCGCTGCTCGTGACGGTGCTCACGCCGGCGGACCTGGATGTCAATCTGATCCAGAAGCTCGCGGCGCAGCATCTCGTGCCGGAGACGGTGGTGGCACTGCGTTACGCCGACAGCGGCAGCGGTGCAGCGGGGCTGGCGGGAGAGTCCGCCGATGACGGCGAAGGGGCGGCAGAAGCAGAGGAGGAGGCTGAGGAGAACGACAACGACAACACCGAGGTTGGTGGTGGTGCTCACAAGCGCAGTGGCAATCAAGGTGGTGCTGCCCCGCTCTTCGATCGTATTTTGCGCATTTTCGAGAAAGCCGCAAAGGGCGATTGGCGAACGGCGCGGGCAGAGGCAGGGAGTGGTGGTGGTGGGGATGGCGGCAGCAGCAATAACAACGGCGGTGGAAGGGCCCCTTCTTCTCATGAGATTCACTCCGTCCCCGTGAGCGAGACCGCCGCCGTGGCGGAGGTGGTGGCAGACGTGCTGCACCAGCTGAACCCGCTCGCCATCGCCGCCACCGAGGACGCCGTGGACGAGGCCTTGGGTGAAGCCGAGGAGGACGGAGAAGGCGGCGGCGGCGGCGAGGATGAAGACGACGACGAAGAGGCGGCGGCGGAAGATGAGGCGCTGCTGTACCCGGAAGGTTCACCGCGGCCCCCGGCCTTGCCCCGTGCCCCTCGCAACCCCCTCGCGAAGCCGATGCGGCGCTTCTTGCACCAATTTGGCTCGCGGCTGGACTACTGCCCCGTCACGCTGCACGACCGCGGCATCCTTGTCCGCGGTAGGCAAGAATTCTGCCTGCGCTACATCGATGGGCTCTACATCTTCGCCAGCGAGGAGGCCCGCGACGCCTTTGCGCGCTGCCCGCAGCGCTACGTTGGCGAGCTGCCTCCGCAGGACGTACCGCCGCGTGTGTGGGTCGTCGGCGTGACGCAATCGGGCAAGAAGACGATGGCCGCGGGTCTGCAGGAGGCGTACCGGGTGCCCTACTTTGTCTACGACCGCCAGTTCTTCGAGGAGTGCGTGGAGGCGGCGCTGACGCCTGGCGGTGGCATGGTGCGCGGGGTCTACATCCCGGCGGACACGAAGGAGTCCAACCCGTATCTGAAGCGTGCCTTCACGCTGCTGGAGAGCGTGCACGATCGGGAGAAGGAGGAGAAGAAGAAGCTGGCGGAGAAGGCGGAGGCGGAGCGGCTGCTGGAGGAGCACGAGCGGAGGCTGGAGGAGCGCGAGGCCCGCGAAGACGCCGGCTCCGAGGACGATGTCGACGGCGCAGACGACGACGAGGACTGGACTGAGGAGAAGGAGGCAGCCCTGCAGGCGCAGCTCGAGTTTGAGCCGGAGGACGAAGAGGAGAAGCAGGTGCGACTGAGCGAGTCGTACCTTCGCATCGCCAGCTGTGTCACGCGCTTCCGCCCCTTCGACAAACTCGGCTACGTCATGATCTGCCCGCCGTTCTCCGACGGCGACTTAGACGTCCTCTTCGACGAGGGCGGCATCCCGGAGGTGGTGGTGCGGCTGAACGTGGACGAAGAGGTGTTCAACCAGCGCAGCGCACTGCGGGCGGCGGCGCGGCGGGCAGCACAAGCCCGCGCCCGCCTCCTCGACGTCGCCGCCCAGGAGCGCGCAGCTCTGCGGCAGGCCACGCAGCAGACGCGCGAGGCGGTGCGGCAGCAACGGGCACGCGAGAAGGCGCTGGCGAAGTGGCGGCGTCGTCACATCGGCGCCAACGACGTCGAGGTGCCTTCTGACCCGGAGGAGGAGGAGGAGGACAGCGCCAATGCAGCGGAGGCCGCGGACGGCACGCGGGGGGCGGACAGGGACGGCGAAGAGTTCAACAGAAATGGAGCGGCGGGCTCCGGCAGCGGGACAGCAGCAGGGGCGGAAGCAGAGGACGAGGTGGAGGCGGAGGCGGACCGCCAAGCGCAGGAGGACGCGCTGGAGGAATTCATGACCTTTGTGGAGGAGCGACGGGTGGAAGTGGTGAAGATCAACGCGGCGGCGGCGCAGGAGACGGTGCGTCGCGCCGTCGTCGAGGCCTTGGGCCGCCACCTGGCTCACCGCGCCTCCCTCTTCTACCATCCCGAGGTGCTGCGTCCGGCGGAGGCGGCGGCGCAGCTGGCGAACGGCCAGTGCGACTGGTCTTCGTTTGGCGAGCAGGACCCGGTGCGGCTCTACGCCTACCGACGCGAGGGCCAACGGACGGCGTGCAGGTGGAAGCCGGCGGGGGTGCGAGTAGGTCCGGAGGAGGAGGACGAAGCCGAGGACGTTGCGGCGCACCTCACAGACAACGCCGACGCCACCGGCGACGACGGGCAGCCGGCTGATGAGCCGGAGGAGCTGAGCGAGGTCGCCTCCGACGAGGTCGACGAGCTGCGCAACGCGGTGGAGCGCCGCAACCGCCGGGCCCGCCGCGAGGCTGCGCGACGAGTGGCACGCGTGCACCACCGCCTCTACAGCTTCGACAGCGACGCCACGCTGGTGCGCTTCATGCGCAACCCCTGGCCCTTTATGCAGGAGCCCCCGCCCCACCCCGCACTGCCGCAGGCCGCTGTCGTGGCCGTGTTTGAGCCGGACACGCGCTACGCGCAGGAGGTGGAGGGGCGGAAGCAGCGCTGCCTGGCCGACGCCCTCGCCTTCAACCTTCACGCCAAGTGTCTCTCGACGTCGTCGCTGCTGGCGTGGGCGGCGGTGCACCGCCACTGGCAGGCGCTGCGGCTGGACTGCATGCTGGCTGCCCAGCAGAGCGCGGTGGACGTGGGGCTTACACAGAAGCTGCTCACACTCTACCTTTCCTCGGCAGAGGCAAAGCGGAACGGCGCGGTGCTGCACAACGTGCCGATTACCCCTGCCTCTGCCGATGCCCTCGCTCGTGTAAACGGCGCCGCGCCGGTGGTGAAGGTGATGTCGGCGTTGACGGAGACGGCGGCAGCTTCAGCATCATCCTCAGCAACAAAAGCAACAGGAGCTGCACTGGAGGTTGTGCGATCAATGCGTGCCTATGCATCGGTCGAGTTCACCCTGCCGCACCCCGCGGTGCCGCTGAACAGCAGCAACTTAGTCGCGGCGGTGCACGGCGTGGAGGCTTTTTGCGTGGCGGCGCAGGAGGGCCGTCTGCGCGAGGCCCGCGCCTTCCCAGTGCCGCTGCGGGACGCCTACGAGGTCTACCGTCACGTCCAGCGCCACCTCTCCGAGTTTGGTGCCTTCTGCCCCTACGAGTGGGTGGAGAAGGGAGATCTGGTGCAGTGCTTTCCACGCGACGTGGCCGCCACTCCCACTTCCTCCTCGCCAACGTCAGCTCAGGCATCGCCTGCTGTGGATCTCAGCTTTGCTGCGAAATACCTGGGCCAGTACTTCTTTTTCAGCTCGGCCGACTACCTCGAGCGCTTTTTGCGGAATCCGACGACGGTGACCGACTCGGCGACCGCGAAGCCGATGCCGAAGCACTTGCCGACGCCCATCGCTGCCGCGGTGGTGGCGGCGCAGAAGCTGCAGGAGGCGGACTTTGCCCTGGAGGGCTGCTGTCCAGTCTTGCTGTACGACACACGCGACCGTCGCGGCCTGCGTGGTGTCCGCCAGCCCATCGCTAAGAAGGGCTCGCTCGATTTTGTTGTGGAGTACGAAGGGCAGCGGTACGCGATGCTCAACGCGGAGCATCAACGCCGCTTTCTGCGCCGCCCCTGGCAGTACGTGGACGGTGCGCAGCTGCCGGCGGTGCTGCGACGCCCGCTGCCAAAGGGCGTGGCACCGTCCGCCATCGCGGACACGGAGGAGTACCTGCAGCGGCAGCTTTACGATCCGGTGGCGCAGGCCCTGCTGGCGGTGAGTCAGGAAAGGCCCATCTACCCGGGCTTGACTCCCGAGGAGTCCGCGCTAAAGTATGTTGCTCTTTACATGAAAGCGCATCGTGACCCTGCCACCGTCAGCGCCTTTGAGGCGGAATCGTACCGTGCGAGCTTCGAGCTGTTTCAGAAGCGCGCCACGCTCTATCGACGCCTGACACCGCACGCAGGCAACGACGCGGCGAGCAGGAGGCTGACAGATGACGAAGAGAGAAGCAAGTCGTTCTGCGCCACCTACGAAGAGCTGCAGGCAGACGCAGACCAGATGAATCAGCTCAACCGCCTCCCTGACCCTTCCGACCATCCGTGGAGCTAGAAAATGATGTGTTTGAGATCCGAAAGACTTTGAGTTCTTTCCGAATATATTTTGTGTCCCTGCTGTCGCTTCTGGCGGAACGTTTCTTTTCGAATATCTTGGTCAACTACGCCACTTCTCGCCCCGCTGCCAAAACTGTGTATTCTTTTTTCTATCCCTTGTACAATGTATGTATTTTTATCCAATGTAAACAATTACTGTTCTTCGGAATGCTACACACTATTAAATTAAATTCATGGTTTTTGAACAAAAAAATGAGACTCACTTTATTGCCGTCTACATGGCTTTAAACGTCAGCTATGTTATGTACATTCACTTTTCTGCAAACAGCTTGACCTTAATGTACGTTAGCTTCGAATTTTTTTTTGAAAACTGTTAAACAGTGTTATTATTGCGGTTTGCCTATCTATACATTTATATTGCTGTGTCTTTCTGACTCCTCACAGCAGTCTTCAGGGCACACGTTAATTTCTCTGGGTTTCCTCATCATCATGTTTACATTTCCCTATCCCTTTTTTCCCTTTCTACCACCAATTTATGCTGCTTATCTTTGCTACCAACAGGACTTTCTAAACACATCACAGGCACTCTCAACAAAAAGCTTTTGATTTGATCTGTGGACGTTGCAGAAGGGAACTTATATTTTCTGTCCTAGCTTGCATCATTTTCCGCTTACTCATACAACTCTTCAATTTCTCTCTTTTCTTGTTCTTCGCTTTCGCGGTTTCGCTTGTACGACTTGTGCTTGCTGGTACCCGTACTCATTTATCAAGTGGAGAAGAAAAATAAAAACACATATATACTCAAGGAAAATTGCATCAAATTGGCAGACTTTACGTGTTGCTGCGCTTCTTATTCCCATTATTATTATTACTGTTGTTGTTTTAGGACCATGTCCATCACCGTTCGTATTCGTGCGCCAAAGAGTAGTGCCCCGGTGCAGGCGGAGCTCAACCTTGACGGAACGTGGGGTGAGGCAGCGTCGATTCTTTCTGACAAGTCCGGCGTCGCGATCGACCGCATGCGGGTGCTGGCCGGCTTTCCGCCAAAGCCCATCGAGCCCGCCTTCACCACCCCGCTCGTGGAGCTCAAGCTGCGGCCCAACGACATGCTCATCATCCAGGAGGGCGAGGCAAAGGTGCAGCTGGGGAACACCGGGGAGCGCTACGTGCCGCCGGCATCGGAGCGGGCCCACTTCACGCGTCGCCGCTGCCCCGCCGACAACAGCTGCCTCTTCCACGCCTGCGCCTACGTCCTGCACGACAAGAGTCGCAGCGACGCGCCGCTGATCCGGCAAGAGTGCGTGCGGGCCATCCGCGAGCATCCGGAGATGTTCAACATGAACACCCTCGGCATGGATCCCGTCGAGTACACGCGGTGGATCTCGCAGAAGGACACCTGGGGCGGCGCAATCGAGCTAGAGATTCTGTCGTACCTGTACAAGACGGAAATCTTTGCGCTCGACCTGCAGTCGGCGACGGTGCAGAAGTTCGGCACTGGCATGGGCTACACGGTGCGCGTCTTTCTTGTGTACACTGGAAATCACTACGACTGCATCGCGATGAACCCGACGTACAACTCGGCATCAGAGCGGGAGGACCAGACGCTGTTCAGCAGCCGCGACGACAACGTCCTGCAGCGCGCAACGCGCTTCGTGGCGGAAGAAGGAAAGAAGATGAAGGAGGGTAATTCCATGTGAGGTGCTTGTGGTAGGTGAGGAGGTGAAGACATGAATGCTCTCTTTTTTTCTTATTCAAGTTTCCTCACTCGCACTCTGAACTTCCCTTTCTCGTTTCTTGTGATGCTGCTTCGAGGCTTTTTTTCTATTTGAACTCTAGATTTTCTCTTATTCAGTACTGGCTCTGTTGCATTGAGTAGTATCCCATGCGACAGTTTTTGAAAATGCAATGGAACGCATCTCATTCCACACGAACAATAATTACAAGCAAACTAGCATCGGAAAGATTGAATCCCGTCAGTGGCTCACTCTCGGCTCACACATGATTGCTGTTAGCTATTGGCTCTACAGACTTAAGATGGTAAAATTGGTCTGAAGACCTCTATGTGAACACATATTAGCTACAGCATGCTGTTTACATTCTTTTTTATAAACGCGTGGGTGTACCTGTGCTACTCACACTTTTAAATGTCCTCTTTGCTTCCCGTTTTTTTTTCCCTCTTCCACCCCAACAGCAATTTTTGAAGAAAAAGTGATCAGTAAAAGGACTAGCTGGCACTCAATTATAAGATTTTTTTTTTTTTAAGCACAGCAAGAATTGTAGCTTAACAACGATCTCGTACAGCTTTGTCAACCTATTGACTATTTTTTTTTTAGATTGTCACCATGAAGAAAAAGGCGGTGCGGGTGTCGAGCTCGCCCTCCAACAGCACCGCCCCCACCGCAAGAGGGCAGCTCACCTCGCCCCAGCTGACAACGGGTAGCCCCCTCACCTTCAACTCCGAGGTGGCGCTGGTCAGCGTGCGTCAAGGCAGCAACGCAAGCAGCAGTTTCCACGCCGCGAGCAACAACAAGGGTGGCGGTGCTGTTGCTCCCTCGTCCTCGGCTGCCACGCATTCCCCCTTTCTTAGCCCTGGTGATGGAGGAGATGGGCTAACACTCCTGCAGTCTCCCAGTGGGCCGTCTTCCGCGGGTCCAGCACAGACTTTACACACAGCGGCGACCATCATCAGCACCGCCACTGAGGACGACGAGGATCGCGTGTTGACCAACGTGAACTCCACCGCACAGGAGGCGGCGCACAACTCGACGACCGACACGAGCGCGAGTGCGCGGGAGCGGGCACTGCGGGCGAAGGAGGCGGAGGTGCTGCGCCTGCGCCGCACCGTGCAGGAGCTGAGCGCGCAGCTCAACGACGCTCTGCACCGCCTCGACGCCCGCGCGGATGCCTCGGCGCAGCTGCAGGCGCTGCAGTCGGAGAGTGCCGCAGCCGATGACCGCCGCGACGACGCCGTCCGCACCGTCCGACTTGAGATGCTGGAGAGCCGCGTGAAGTACCGCACGATGGAAGGGGTGCTGGCGGAGAAGTACGACGGCGACGTGCAGGCCAAGGCGACCGAGCTGCTCGCGGCACACACAAAAGAGGTGCACGACGAGAACTTCGAGCTGCTGAAGGAGAAGCTGCTGCTGGCGCAGGAGGTGACGACGTGCCGGGCAGAGTACAAGGAATTGCAGGACAGTTACAAGAAACTGCGCCGCGAGACCGACCTCGACGCCGACGCAAAGCGGCAGCTGCTGGAGCGGAGCGTGGTGCAAAAGAACCAAATCGCAGCGCTACGGGAGCAGGTAAAGACGTGCGAGGACAACCTGAACACCGTCGTGGGCGAGTACGACCGCAAGCTGAAGGAGCAGGAGCGACACCACCAGGCGGTGGCGAACGCGCTGACGAAGGAGCGCGACGACGCCCGCCGCGACGCACTGCGGCTAAGGCGTGAGCTGAGCCAGCTTCGCAGCTCCGCCGGCAACGTGCTGTCACAGCGCAGCGACATGGACGACTTCTTCTACGCGGCGCTGAATGAGGTGCGTCAGCGTGTGGTTGAGGAGCGACGCCAGCTCATCACAGACGGGACTGCTATGGCGACAGCGGCTCCTTTATCCTCCCTCTCCGGGCCCTACTCGCCTGCGCAGACGGCCACCTCGCTGCTGCGGTTGGAAACGACGGATCGACTGTTGCTGACGGGCAGCAGCCCAGGTGCCGTGCAAAGCCCCACCCCACCCAGCGGGCGGTGGACGCTGGACCGCAAGGGCTTTCCAAAGCGCGGAGCAAAAGCCGGGGCGGGGTCAGCAGCGACGGCAGCCGCCAACACCGCTCGCCACGGTGCCGGGGGAGGGGGCAGCTCCTTCTCTCACGCCCCACTACCCCCTGTCGGCGCCTCGTCGCGGGGTCCACGGTCTGCTCCTGCCACGGCAGCTCAGCTGGATGCCACAGGTACACTCGTGTCGGTCCCCAACGCACTGCCAGCGTACCTGCGGGCAGATGCGGAGGCGGCTTACCGAGAAGAAAAGGCCTTGTCGGGTCAAGGTTCCTCACCGCCACCTGCATTCACGCAAGATGAAGAAGAGGGGGACACGCCCCAGCCCGCGCAGCACAGCCTGCCGAATCCTGCGACCTGGAAGGAGGTGAGGGAGGTGGACGTGGCGTCGCTGACGTGGGCGGACAAGGAGCGTGTTATTCAGCTGCTGTTCAAGCGAATGCAGGACGAGCGCCGCCACCGCGGCAAGGCACACGCAAAGGCCACCACGGCAGCAGTTGCTGTGGCTGCTACAGCTACTGACAGCGGAACGCGAAGAAACACGGTGACGCCGGAAGATGCAGAGATGCCACAGTTCGTGGTAGACCCAGATTCGTCCACGTTCATGACCTAAGCTTTTTTTTTGGCCAAGGAAAGAGCAAAGAACCTTCTGGCAAACACATTTGCCTTCCGCCTTGTTGCGACCACACACATATGTAAACTATTGAGATTGCACTTTTTTTTTACTTTTGTACCAGTCAATTTTTATCTTTAAAGGTGACGCAGAGCCTGCTTCTCAAATTTAGTGAAAAAAAAGTAGGGGAGATGTTTTGCTACGTGTTGCTCTGGCAAAGCGACTTGAAAATCTGAAGTAAAACGAGAAACGTTGCATAGAGCGAGCCTTTCAGTATCGCGGGATAGCGAGATACACAGAAGTTTAGATTGCCAAAAAAAAAATCTGCCGCTAATCTGCCACTGTTCGAGTTGACGAAATCTTTGCTGTCGTAAAAAAAAAAAAACGCTTTTCTTCTCCTTTTTCTTTGTCCTCTACAAAACGTTGTGCGCGCGTATGCAGCCTGAAAACAGATCCCAAAAGATTGACGCAGCGGCGTCTGATCACATAGATGTACCTGTACTTTCACACCCGTTAGATGCACACTGGCTTTAACTTTTAAATTCGACAAGATTCTTAATTCCATATTAGAGATTTGGATTGAACGACTTGCGCTTCTTCTTTTGCCATTGCTTCAAAGCGTGCGCGCACACGCACACGGACAAAAAACCATTAAAGAAAATAATTGCTTAGATTCTTCTTTTAAACTAGATTTAAATAGATCATTATGTCCGTCCCCGTTGCTGGGCGTCGTAAAGGGTTGGCCACTACAGCGGCCTCTGGCAATGCTACCGGTGCATCCTCCCCTGCTGCAGCCTCCCCCGCGATGCCGTCGTGGCTTGACGACGCCGGCCCTTCCACCGCCTCACCTTTTGTCTTCTCAGACGCCGCTCCTTCTGTCGCTGGCGCTGGCGCTGCTTCGCCAGCTGCCTCTCCGGTCAACGCTCTGGCCCAGATCCTCACCCCCACTGCCTCCGTCATCGCCGCATCCGCCTCGCCTCTCGTCGAGAACAACGCGGGCCTGCCTGCGTTCTTGCTGGAGGAGGAGGCAGCAGGGGCGCCTGCAAAGCCGTCTGCACCGAATGCGTTGACAAGTGCGCAGGCCGTTCCGGCCGCCGCGGTGGAGGCGGAGCGGCAGCGAAGGCGAGCGCTCACGGAAGAGCTGCACTCCGTCACCCAGCAGTTGCAGGAGGCCACCAAACACGTGGAGACCTTGCAAGGGGAGAGTCACACTGCCGCGGTGGAGGTGCGGGAGCTGGAGGCGACGCTGGTGACAATGCGTGCGAAGGAGGCAGAAGGGCAGCGTCTGAAAGCGGAGCGCGACGCTCGGGTGCAGAGGGAGGCAAGGTCAGAGGCGGTGTCCGCTGCTGCCGCTGCCGCCAACAACGCCGACGTGGACCGCGCTGTCGCTGCGTACCGGGCGGAGCTCACCGACAATTACGAGAAGCAGCTCAGCGTCCTTCAAACAGAGCTGGAGACGCAGCAAAAGCAAAACGCCTCGCTGCAAAGGGAGTGCGAAGATTTGATGTCCACAACGCCGGAGGCACGCTGTCAGGCAACAGCCTTCGATGCCCTGCAGCGCCGCCTGCAAGACGGGGTGCGCCATCTGAAGCAACAGTTCGCGCAGGAGTCGGGCAACACAGTGGCGCACACTGCACGTGACTTTTTAGCCGCCGCACGGCAACAGCGGGAGGAGGTGTTCGCGAACGACACCGCCCGTCGCACGGCGCAGCTGAATCAGTACCAAGCGCAGCGCACGAAGTCGATGGAAGACTTTTACGCAGAGTGCCACGGCGTTTTGCAGGGTCGAGCCGACTCCCTCTTTGGCGCGCTGAAGACGTCGCTGGAGAAACGTCGGCGGCAGGCCGAGTATGAACGCGATCAACGGCTCAGTGCTTTTCACGCCCGTCTGCAGTCCATGACGGAGCGTGGTCGAGTTTCGTTAGAGCAGCAGGTGCGTGCGCGAGTCGAGCAGGAAGTCGGCATCGCAAACGCGCAGCGTGAGAGCGCGCACAAGGAGTTGACGCTGCGGCAAGAGGAGCTGGCACAGCAGCGACGTGCGTTTCTGTCGCGTGCGGAGGCGGAGTACGAGTCGCTGCGCGAGACGCGCGGTTCGCGCTCTGCAACCCAAAGTGGGAACAAAACCACATTCACTTCTGCTTCTCATGAGGATGATTTTAGCACCGCGCCAACCGCAGCTCGCAAGCCCATATTGGGTGCTTCTGTGGAGTCGCTACGTCGCACCATGGAGGAGATGTGTGCGCGGCTTGGCCAAATTTGCCTTACCATTCGCACCAAGCAGCAGAGCCTGCAGTCGTCTGCCGCGTCTGCACCATCGCCGTTAAAGTACAGCTGCACTTCCACCTGCCGTGACGATGTGAGTTATCCGTCCCGGCCGATGCCTGGTGCGTCAAGTGGCTTGAAGCAGCCGTGGGTGTCGTTCGAAGAGACGGTGACGCGCTGGCGTGACGCCGTCGTGTCTCTGCAGCAGCGCCGCGAGTTTCTGCGGAAGACGGTGGCCGAGCTGACGGCGTCCACGCAGGCGTGGTCGAACACGCTGCAGCACGGCCGCCGCCACTTCACCGAGCAGCGGGAGTCGGCCCACGCAGTGCGGCGGGAGTGGGAGACGCACGTGCGTGGCCAGCTGTCCCGCTGCCTCACCGCGCAGAGTCCCGAGGTGCCACCCCCCGCTTCCCTCACCACCTCTGCGCTTGAAGACCTCACCAGTCGGCTGGGCGAGCTGACCCGCAAGCAAGGCGCGGTGCGCACGTCGCGTAGTGCGTTTGCGGCGCAGGTATCGACGTGGGTGGAGGTGGTCGGCGATTACCGCAGCCGCACGGAATGCCTGCTCGGTGACATCTTCACGAACTTTGATGCATTACGCGACAAGAGTGTGCGGGTGGAGGTTGACGCGTTGACCTTGCGGTCCATGGAGGCTCAAGTGGACGTGTTACACCAGCACGTCTCCGGTGAGGCGCACCGGCTCGCGACGCAGAAGCGGCAATTAGACGCGTTGATGAAAGAGGTGGGGGTGGGCCGGTTAGTGGCGGCACCACTGCCGCCGCCGTCGACGGCGTCTCCGGACCCGCTCACCAACGGACACTCCACGCAGATCTTTAACGGGTCGACCTCGCCGCTGTTTGACATCACCAACGCCTCATCACGCGGCCTGCACTGTCATCAGCCCTCGCAAGAGCCGCCAGACCCCCCAGAGAAAGCAGAGTCGGCGTCCAAACTTCCACCACCACCGCCCCTACCATCTCAGCAACACCCCCCTTCCTCTGCCACCACGCGCTCGTTGGCGGCGGCAAGTCGAGGCGGTGGTAGCGCCAAAAAAGAGGCCAGCACACGGACTGTTGACGAGGCAAAGGCTCGTGGTGAAGCTGCGAAGCGAGTTTCGCACACGAGCAATGCCGCGGCAACCACAACGGTGTCCGCCAGCTCTGGCGCTGACCTGTTTGGCTCCGAGTCCCCCTCGCCTATCATGCCTTCTCTGGAAGGACACAGCGGCTGGTATCAGCAGACCTCCGTCACCGGAACGCACGGCGGCAGTGGTGGAGTCGGCGGTGGCGCTTTGGCGGCGGGGGCCTACCTCTCCGTGTCTCCGCAGACGGATGACGCTCCGATGAAAGCAATCGAAGAAACACTGACGGATCCTCGACGCTCGATGGACACGGAGACTGATTTCAACACTGAGCTGGAGCCGTTGGAAGACGACGTGGAAGACGACGATTTTAGTGATATTGCTCCGCTGCGACCCTATCGGTGAACCAAGTTGCAATTACCAATTCGCTTGGTTGTTGCTCTTCATCATTTACCATTTCAACCCACACAAACCAATGAATATAAAAATATAATTGTATAATAGTGTTTGACATTTATCCTCATAAATATTGGCATGAAAAACAACAAGAAGGCAAGTGAGGTAGCGTTTGACGTGATTGAAAGCGTTTAGTACATGTTCTCTCACGTTGCGGACATTTCTTTGTTTGAGCTTTTTTCCATTACATAATTCTCTTCAATGCATTTCTCTAATCCTCACCGAAGTCAAAAGTTCTTCTATTTTTCTCGTTTGAATAAAAAAAAAACACACCAGCTTGCTTGCCTGGTTGTGGCGTCTTTCAACACGGTTGCTGCAACTCTTTCGAGCAACTTGCTGCGGCCCTTGACTTGCAAAAAAAAAAACCCACAAGGTCATCCTAATAGTCAATTACAGCTCATTCATTTTTTCCTTTTCATTGTCCCTACTCCTTTTCATTTGGAGTCCACCGTACCATACACCAATTGGTTTATTGTCAGGCCACTCGCTGCCTTTTTTGCCATCGTCGCTCTGTAAATTTGAGCTGGCGGTTTTTCCCTGCAACTTTTTTGTTCCTTTTACATACAAATAGACAAGCGTCAACACATTGACATCCCACTTCAACAGTAACAGTTTTTCTCGTTTACACAGGCCCGCACACACATACGCAACAACAACAACAAAAAATGATTCAATTAGAGTTTGTGCTGTATCGCTTTGTGTGCGACATCTCCACCTTCACCGGCCTCTTCGCCGAGGACGCGGAGGGCCGCAGCATTCCCGACACCGCCGCTTTCCACTGCACGTGGAGCCGCAGCCCGCGCACAAAGCAAGTCTCCGCCGCCGTCTCTGAGCGTGTGGGGGGCAGCACCGACAGCATTTACTTCAAAGCGCTTGGGGCGGACATGGCCCTCACATTCACCACGGACGCCCATCACTTCCACATCGACGGCGAGAAGGAAGTCGTGACGTTTGCGCTGCGTCCCTCGCAGTACAGCGAGGACGGCCCGCTGCCCGTGATTGCCAAGGGCACGCTGGACCCCAGCCCTTACTTTGACAAGCCAAAGAAGAACTACGCGATTAAGCTGCGGGATGCGGCCGGCCAGGTGACCGGCAAACTTCTATTTTCGCTCGTTGTGCAAGAGATTGAGGGAAATGGCTCGCAGGCAGGGACGCCGGACAGAAACGCTGCTGATGCTGGCGCTGGCGCTGCCTTAGCAGCAGGGAGAAGCGGCAGTGTGCGTTCACCAAAGTCGCCTGGTTCGCGCAGCCTCGACGGCAGCCAGAGGTCTCTCTCTCGCAATCCGGCACGAGACCGCCTGTTCAAGACGACGGCGGCTACGACGACCGCAGCAGACACGACATCGCCGCGACAGCCCTCCCTGCACTCTGGCTCCACGCCCCCATCACAAGTGCCGGCGACGACGAGCGAAGCACCACGCGCCACTGGCGTGCACGCGCCGCCTGCTGCACTGGAGCGCAATAGCCCACGTTGCGGCAGCCCATCAGCGACGTCGCAGAGTAAGACCTACACCTCTGCGGTGCCTGTCGTTTCTTCTACAGCACAGAGGAACAACAACAACAACAGCAACGACGGCGCGTACGCGACTGGCCGCTGCATTGAGAGCGTTGACGTGCAACTGGAGCGCATTGCGGTGCGGTCGGAAGGCATCGACCTCGAACACCCGGCTCCGCTGCTGCTCGGCGGCGACTACAACCTCAAGATCCGTTACGGCTCTTTCTCGTACAGCACGACCCGGTGCGTGTGCTGCAACCCGAAGGAGGTGGAGTACCGAGGGCAGCAGACATGCATCACCCTGCAGTCCCCGCCTAGCGGAGAGAAGCTGCGCTTTTCGCTCTGGGAGGACAAGAAGCAGGTGGCTGGCTTCTCCCTCGACCCGGCCAAGTTCACCGCCACGCCGGGTGTGTGGAAGGAGTACGCCATTCCGTTTCGCTACCACCCAACCGGGCAAAAAGCCGCGCTCGATGTGCGTGTGCGGCGGCTGGTGGTTCCGCTCGACGGGTCACCGGCGGGCCGCCACTCCCGCACGCCGCCTTCGCACCGGCAGCCCACGATGACGACCGGCGCGACGGAGCCGATTGCCTTTCCGGCCGAGGGCGAGGTGCCGCGCCGTCTCACCTATCAAGCAGACACAGCCGCAGGCCTAAGCAGCAGCGGCGATAACAAACACAACAGTGGCCATTACCCACAGCAGCGGACCACGCCTCTACGCACCACCACCACCTCGCCAAAGAAGCAGCGGGAGCTCGAGTCCAACTTGTCTCAACACGTCCGTGACGCTGGCAGCCCACGCGACTACCCGCCCACGCCGTCAGAGCGCGCCACACCCCTGCGGACGTCGCAGCCTGCTCGCGGCAACGGCGGCGGCGCCTCGCCGCCCGGCTCCATCATCGTAACACGCGGCTTCTTGCAGAGTGGCGGCGGTGACGCACGCGACGGCACGCCGCACCGCTTCTACGACGCCAACTCCGACCGCAGCGCGCACACCGGCCTGCGCAGCGGCAACCCGGCGAGTGCCGTGGTGCGCAGTGGGTGGGAGAAGACGCCGCTGCAGCAGCGACCGCCCCCGCTGACGCAAAACCTGGCCGACCTCCCAGCCGACCGCCGCCCGCCGGATGACCACGAGAGCTACATTGCCGAGGTCCTGGCACGGTTGAATCGGCAGCCGCGGGGCAGCGGGCGGCAGCCGACGTCTTTGATGGAGGAGTGGATGGGCTGGCGCGATGAACGCGAGCGCAGTCGGTGCAACAGCGTGGCGAACTCGGTGGTCCGCTCCAACTCTGTCAGCAGCGTCGTCAGCCGCGCCGACTCGCTGGCCTCCGTGACGTCCCGCCACGCATCCGTGCCGCGCGCAACCAAGTCCAACGCCGATCACTCTTTACTAGTGCCTTTTACGCCTGCTAACACCCGATTTCGCAAACGCCGCTCGAGTCCCAGCCCAGCCGCACGCAATCCGTTAGTTTGACAGGCGTTGTGTCGTGGTTTTGCGGTGGTTTATTTAAATACATTTCTTTATGCTATGTTGCGGCGGAAGCAGTTGTGCGAGTGTCTGTGATTGCGCAGTGATTTGCTTTCTTGCGAACAGAAGAGATGTTATTTTTTTTAAATTTTACTTGTTAGATTTTCGTTCTCTTCTGTTTATTGAACTTTTGTGTGCATTAGATTAGAGCTCTTTCTTCTTATCCCCGTCAATAGCCAAAGCCTATATTTATCAACGTTTCTTTTTAAGTTGAAAGCCACCCTCATGTGACGATTTGCGGCCGCGCAAAAAGGAAAAGAAATGAAGCTTGAAACTTCAGTTATGAGCTGACGGAAAATTTACAATTAAGTGCCGGCTGAGTTTGCGAAGAATTTTTGTCTCGCGAGTAAACCGAGGTAGCGACTTAAACTGAGCAAAATTCTGTAGCGCACGCTTGATTGTAGTAGGGCTATTGCACCACTGAAAGACTTTCTGTACATAATTTTAAAAAATAATAATAAACATCCTTCTCCTTTTATTCTCTTTTCAGGTTTGTTTGCACGACTGCAGTAGTGATCTGTTGCAACCCGAAGCACGCAAGTAAAACACTGCTTACGTCCTTTTTGCACTTGCTGTCAAGCCACTCACAAGCATAATTTTTGAAAAAATAAACCTTGTCGCTCGGAAAAACTTTTGAAGTTATACACAACTCAGAATTTCTCGCCGAAGCAGCTGCTCATGTCAAGTTCAGGCAGCAGCTCCTCTTCGACTCACAGGGCCGAGGAGGAGAACAGCTACCCGTCCTCGTCATCTGCGACGGAGGCGACGCATTCGTCCTCCTCCGCCTCCCACTCTCACTCTACCGACTCTAGCGACCATTCCTCGGCGTCCTCCTCTCTCTCCGCGTCCGCGTCCCACTCTGGCGACTCCGCGTCCGATTCCGACTCGGATGCCTCTTCCTCCGCTTCCGCGCCGTCCTCCCCTGCCGGCTCTAAGGACGACGACAAAAACGACAACGACGGGTCTGTTCCGCTCTTGAAGCTTCCTCGTCTGGAAGAGGTGGATAAGCTGCTTCACCCCGGCAACGCCCCGACCGGTGGGACAGCTGGAAACGCGATCAGCCGAAACTCAAGCGGCGGGGCATCTATCTTTCCGGCGCCTCTGCCGGCCCCGCTGACGCCGCCACAGGTGCCGTCAGGTCCGCCGCCGCGCTACGGGCCGATCTTCCCGGCACCACCGCCGTTTCATGCGTGGGCAGCGCAGACACCACCGCCTCCACCCCCGCCGCCAGCGCCGCCGCTGCCCACGCTCAGCGCCGCCGCCAAAGACCTCACGGAGGTCGACGTCCGCGCTGGGGTGCGCCTTGGCGTTTACCGCGCCGCCACGCGACTCAACAAGGAGCAGGTGATGGACGAGATCGAGTCGGTCCGCATGACGAGCAGCGTGGAGCGCGTCCTGCTGGAGCCGCCGTCGCAGCCGTCTGCGCTGCCCGGGGTGCCGGTGGAGGAGCGTGAGTACGCCTGGGCTACCGTCTTCTTCGCCGATGCGGAGGCCGCGGAGTTGTGTGCGGCGCGGCTCTGCCAGCCGGGCCGCCGCTCCAAGTGGCCCCGCGTGTGCATCCAGCGGCTGCCGCCCACCTCGCTGCTCTCCGCCCCGCTGACCTCGGCGGAGAGCGAGCGCTACCGAGTTCACGCCTACCAGCTCGAGTCAGCAGCGACCACGCCAGGGGCGGCGGCCGCCGTGGCCTCCGCGCTGACGGACACCGTCCTGGCGCGGACGGCCGATGGGTGGTGTCTCCTCTCCACCGGTGCCCTGTACCCCACGCTGGGTCTGGCCACGTACCTTAAGCACCGCCGCGGTGGCGACTTTAGCGGGGTGGAGGTGTGTGCGAAGTTCCAGGCGGATGCGGCGATCGATGCATGCAGCGAGGGCGGCAAGTGTGCCGCGCTGCACCTCCGCGATTCGGAGCAGTGGAAGCTGCTGCTGCCGGTGGTGCGGTTGCCTGTCACAAATACGGCGTCCGCTGTCACACCAGGCAGGACGTCTGTGGGGAACTCTCCGCATGTAAAGCCGGCACCGGCCAACACCCCACCTGCGGCGGTGCACCCGTTGTCGGAGACGCCGTGGCAGCGAGCGCGGCACGCCGATTGCCTGCTGGTGAATCCACTGCCCAACGACATTGATGAGACGAGCTTCGTGTACATGTTCCGCGGGTGCAGAGGCTACGTGCGGGCGCAAACGGTGCGCACCTTCGACCAGGGCCGCTACGGCGTGGTGCAGTTTGCAGACGCGGCGCGTGCGCAGGAGGCGCGGAGGGAGGCGGCCGCGAACTCCGCCTTGGTGGTCCGCTTTTATGGTGAAGTCAGCGGCGGCACCTCAGCGCCGCCGTCCCCTGCACCTGGGACAGCTAACAAGGAAACAAGTTTGTCGCCAAGCGGCACGTCCGACAACGCCGCGATCGGCACGTGTGCGCCGCATCCGTCAGACGAAAATGGCAGCCGTGAGGCTTTTGCAACGCCGGGCAAGCGAAGTGCGGATGGGGCTGCAGAGAAAGATGTCACTAGTGGTGGCCCTGGTGGAGGGGCGACACACGATTCAAAGGTGCCTTTTCCCCCGCTGCCTGAAGGCTGGGAGTACGGACTGTCACGTCGCACGATGCAGTACTTCTTCACGCAACTCGGCAAGAAGTCCACCACGTGGAAGCACCCCGTGACGCAGGAGCAGTACAAGGCGAAGCGCTGAGAAGGGATGAGAGAAAGAGTAAATGTCAGCGGTCCGTTACACAGTAGCAAGGAGACAACCTTTTTGTTTCTGACACTGGAAAGGTGTTACTGAAGTTTGTTGCTTTCAGTCATTTTGTTTACGATTAATTGAATTGAAAAACAAAGAATTTATTTAGATTTAGAGCGCCAATGCTTTGTTACATTTGGAAGGGTTTGTGAATTTGCCTCATTAACGGATACAAGCGAATCTCAACTAACATTTTCAAAGAGCTTGAAAATACTTACACACAAACAAAGTTTGAGGTGTGTGTGTGTGCTGCGTGATTAGTCAATAGATACTTTTTTTTTCCAGCCTTTTTCATAGCTTTTTACTTCTTGCTAATCTCCTCCTTCCCCTTTTGCTGTTGCCACGATTTAGCTGGCTTCGTTATAGTGTCAGGGTATTGCCACTCTACTTTTTGTATGTATTGCTGGGAATAAACGGAATAGCAAAGCTTTGCTTTTAGCTTGCCTGAATCAACCGAGCTACACAGATCGCAAGTGTTTCACGCTTATCTGCATCCAGCACTCTTGCACCCTTGACAGCATTCAAAAAGAAAAAAAGTTTTTTTTTTTGTTTGACTCTCCTTTTTGCGCGTGCAGAAAGGTTCTTCCAATTAAGTACAGCGCTTTTTTTGTTTATGAAGCATATTGACTACTAGACTATCTTGTTCATTTTTCCCACTAAACTCTCTTTTATTACCCTCTNTTTCACCATCGTCACTCGCTTTGTGTACCGCTCTTTAAAAAAAAGCGTTTTCTTTTTAGTTCTTTTTTTTTTTCTTGATCTCACCGTTTTGTCTTTACCTTTTTTTTTGTTCTAGACCTCATAGTATTTGTTCCTCTGGCGTCTTTTTTCTACCATCATTTCTTTCTTTGGTAAGTATTACTTGAATTACCTTTTTTTTTCCTCTTTCCTCTCGCCGCCACCATCTGCAATTCTCAGAAACAAAAAAAAACTTGTACCAAAAAACTACACGCACGCTTTACATCAACAATGTGCTGCGACGAGCCCCCACACAAGCGGTACTGGAGGTTGTACCACCTGCTTGACCTCATTACCCCCATCACGGCGCGTCAGGTAAAGTGGAACTTTCGCAAAGTCACGCTGCGTCACCACTACTACCAGGCCTACCTCGTCCTCTACAACCGTAGCCGCAAGTACCTCTTCGACTCCATCGGCGAAGATGCGTACGGCTTCATTTCGAGTGGGACGTGGGGACCCTTCGTGCCGGCCTTCGGCGCTGTTGGCACCGTGCTGCTCTACTGCATCGTTCTCATGGTCGAGGTGGCGATGCTGCTCATCTTCTTCGCCTTCCTCGCCGCCCGCGACAACGAAACAATTCTGTGGTCGTGGGAGAAGGTGGTGGCGCCGCTTATGGTCTTTGTCTGCATCATGGTGCTCGTCGCCATTCTCGCCGTCTTGGTGAACATGCTGTCTCCGCGCACCTACCGCGAAGGCATGGCGTGGACAGATCGGGTCTCGCCCTTTGGCAACCTCCTCGCTGCCATTTGCTACTTCTGCATCCCGTTCGTCATTGGCCACAAGATCAACACCGACCCCCACGCCGGTGTTGGCAAGTTTCTCACCTACATGTGTCTGCCCATCATGGGAGACATCTTCTACTACCTCACCTCGCTCATCTGGCGCTGGCCGCGGCGGCTGCGGCTGCAGATGGAGGTGGGCAACAACCGCCCCGATCCGGTGATCTACCGCGGCATCTTCGCTATGGGCATCCTGAACATGCTGTGCGGCATCACCCAGTGGGTTCTCATAGGGTACAAGCTGGATGAGAAGCTGAACCGCTCGTGGTACATCATCTTCATCCCGTTCTGCTTCCGCATGGGCTTCCGCGTCGCTGAGGCGTGCCTGCGCAGCCTGATGAAGTACACCATCGGCGTGCGTAGTCAGATCGGCGTCGCCTTCGACACCGTCGGCTCCTTCTTCACAAACGGCATTCTTCTCATCTCATTGTACTTCGTCGCCGTCCGCATCGAGCGCGGCCGGCAGAAGGTCAAGCTGGCGTACGCCCTCATCCCCGTCTACATTGTTTTGGGGTACATCTTCATTTTCCTGATTGTGACGATGATCCTGCTGCTCATCTACTACTGCCGCCGCAGCAGCGAAGAAAACCGCATCAACAGCGAGTGGGTGCCGCCGCAGGACAACGACGAGGACGTGCCGAAGACGCTCGGCCAGACGACGACGTCCGACACGGCACCGGCGCGCGTTGTGGGCAGCCAGCGTCGTGGCTGGGATGACGTGGACCACCTCACCGACTCGTCCGCCGCCTTCCCGGAGAACCTTGACGCGAACATGAACGAGCAGGACTACGACGACTTCCGCACCGAGGACGAGGAGCCGGTCTTTCAGAACAACGAGACGCCGCGCTCGTCGCAGCTGCCCTACGGCAGCCCGCGCGATGAGGAGGATTACGAGGAGGAAGAGGAGGACGTGGAGAACACCTATAGCGACGCCACGCCGGACCGCGACGAGGGCTACGAGGTGCGCCGCAAGGTCACGACGACGACCCGCCGCGTGTACGAGGTGCCGGCGGACGAGACCACCGGCAGTGAGGAAACGGCCAGCCGTAGTGGCAAGGGCAGCCGCCGCGACGCTCACGAGGTCGATAGCCGTCGCCGCTACACGCCGGAGGAGGCGTCGGCGGTGACCGGCAGCAGCCGCAGCCGCAGTGACAGCCGCAGCGGGGCCGCCACGGACGACTACACGGAAGTGACGACCTACCTCGATGAGGAGACGTCGGTGACGCGCACGGTGGAGGAGGGCGAGGACGGCATCGCCACCGGAGACTCGAGCAGCTACACGGAGGAGACGACTTACCTCGACGAAGAGTCGGCGTACACGGGCGACGACGAGGAGGCGGAGACGCGCTCGGCCACGCGCAGCGGGTCCTACTCGTCGACCATGTCGTCTAGCCGTGCCTCCTCGTACACATCGTCCGCTGCTAGTACCCCTGCGCGGGCACGATAAGGCTTTACACAAAAAACAAAAGCCACGTAGACTACATATTTTTTCATCTTTTGTTCTAATTGTTTTCAGACTCTTCCCTTTACGAATACGCCGTGTCCATTTGGAGCCAAACTTTTTTTTTTCCTTTTGTTTTAACCACGCTCTGTTGATGTTATAAATGCCGGACACTTTTGATTTGTACGGTGAAAGGGTTCGGTGGGAAAGTCGTTGTCACCTCCTTTTTTTTCGTTTTAACGGTTGTTAACTCATCTAGAAAAGAAGAGCGCTTTTTTTTTCTCTTGTTGTTTGTATTATATGCTTTAGTCGCCGTGAATTCTAGCTGTTGCTACAACACAATTACTCCTTGTGTGATACGCGCATGTCGTATCATCATCATTAATATCTGTTCTCAGCTTTTCAGATCAGCCCTTTATATATTTTGAATAGTGAAAACAGTCAACAGACAAAGCTTCTCACGGAAAGTGTTTCTAGAGTTAAGAAGGTTGGTAATGCTTGCGCTGGAAGCACAGATTACAGTGGCTGCGCTAGTAGAAAGTTCATCTTGTCTTTCTTTTTTCAAACCTTTTTTTTTTAGCCTGTTTAACACGCTTGATTTCTGCTGTGTGGTGCTTCTGGTTTTTTCTCTGTACCATTTGTGGTCAGTTCATTGTACTTAGAATTTTCTTTTCTTTCTTCTGTCTCCTTTTGGCGTTCACGCTTGCAGCCGCATTTTCGCCTCTGCAGCTTTCATGCTTACATGCTTTTTCCGTTCCACATGTTGTGTCCGCCTGCGTTGCCACGCATTCTAAGCCTTTGTCTCTAGCTAGGTCATTTTAAGTCTAGCCTCTTTTTCTTTTCTGGTTTTCTCCTTTTTTTTTCTTACTTTCATTACAACTTCTATAGTGGCGAATGCTTTTCTTCTGTGCTTTCTCGTTCTTTTTCCTTTGGGTTTGCGCGAAGTGACAGTGTGCGCCAGCCTCGTGTTTCGGCTGCGCACAGCTGTTGCGTTGTCTAGCAAGCTGCTCGTAACGTGGTGTGTTTGCGTTTACTCTTCATCGTTTTGCACGTTCACTTTCTTCCCTTGTTGTGTTGGAAGTTAAAATCACCTTTCGTGAGGTTATTTCGGTATCTTTTTTTCTTATCCTCCTGCGCAGTCGGACAACAATTATATTTTTGCTTTTTCATCTGTTTCTCACTGTGTGCTTGTGTGCGCATGTGATGTGTCAACCAATTCTTTGTACAAGGCTCAAGTTAAACAAAAAAAAAATATAAAGGGGCAAAGCATGGCGCAAGATCTCCTGGCAGTAAATGCGTTTCTTTCCACTAAATGAACTGACACGTCGTTAGGCTTCGTGGTTGCGTCGTGTCGTATTGCAAAAAATAAATCATGGTCGCGAAAGCTTGAAGTAGGTCCAAAAGAGCGTACGTGATGTGCCGGTATGAAGCAAAGCTCTACATATTCTAGTGACGAATTATGATCCTCCGCAGGCGTAGGTGTATTCCGTTACTCAGAACAGCACAATTTTGGCGCTGAAAGGACGCAGCGTATAGTCATCGGTGCTGCCAACAATGAAAAATCGTGTTCTTTAGATTGGCACAGATGGCGCAATATGCGAGGAGCAATATCTTTCCTTCTTAAATACCACCTTGGATTTGTCAGCTTCACTTCTCCCGTTCTCTCGTCGTTTTGCCTTCTCCTCTTTGAACTCCCGTTTTTCTTTTTTTTTTCTTCTCCTAAATACACAATTCTTCATCACTCTTAAAATGTTAAATTGTTTTCCCCTCTGTTAAAGACGATGTCCCTTTTACGGAACACTTCCACTTTTTGAAATCCTACACACACATCTTTTTTTTTATAAAGCTACTTTACTCTTCCCCTCTCTTTTTCACAAGCCAACCAACCCCCAATTGAGATCCCACATCTACAACTCGATCGTCTCACACACAACGAAAAGCCTACCTCCTTCCGCAAACCTGTCCCTTCACTTCCTGTCTATTTTTTTTAGACTAACCATCACCACTACTACTACCACTACTACTCTTACGCAACGCAAACATGTCCAACGTTGAGCAGCAGCAGCAGCAGCACGCGGTCTCGCTGGTGGCTTCGCACGAGAACCAGGCCAGCCGCAACTCGCCGAACCAGCCTTTCATCCGCAATGCCCCGACGGTCCGCCCTCACCTCGCCCTCTCCATCCACACCCCCGACTCGTCCTACCCGGTGCGTGTCGCCTGCCACCGCGGTGACTGGCGCAACTACGTCGAGAACACGGTCGAGGCGGTGGAGAGCTGCATTGAGATGGGCGCCGACATCGTGGAGGTGGATGTCTGGCGCACGAAGGACGGCGTGCTGGTCCTCATGCACGACGAGACGCTGGATCGGTGCACGAGCGGCCACGGTAAGATCTGCGACCACACCCTCGCCGAGATCCGCGAGCTGCGGATGAAGGACGGCCTGGGCAACATGACCGAGTTCACCGTGCCGACGGCGGAGGAGATCCTGCTGCAGGCCAAAGATCGCGTCACGGTAAACCTGGACAAGGCGGACCTGTACCTGGATGAGGTGTACCAGCTGCTGGTGAAGACCGGCATGGTGGAGCAGACCATTCTCAAGTCCGACATCCCGTACGATAAGCTGTGCAAGCAGTACGGTGAGGAGCTGCTGAACAAGGTTATCTTCATGCCGATCGTGAACGTCACCGACGACACCACGTTCGAGGAGATCGACCACATCTTCGCCCCCCGCCACGACTTGTATGAGATCAACTTTGAGAAGGAAAACGTCGAGATCCTGCAGTACATCCGCCAGCTGGCGAAGAACACCGGTGCGGTGCTTTGGATCAACACGATCTGGCCCACCACGTGCGGCGGTCACAGCGACGATCACGCGCTGCGGAACAAGGAGGACAACTGGGGCTACGTAGCGGATCACATCGGTGCTGGTATCATGCAGACTGACCGTCCGGCCATGCTGCTTGACTACCTGAAAGCGCGTGGCTCTCGTTAAATCGAGAGAACGCATTTATGCGACCAGACCCTTCCATTTTCATTCTTGTCTATAGTCGCCAACGATTGTGCTCTGTAAGCCGGAAGAGAAAGTACTGCTTTTTTTTTTCTATTGCTTTTGATGGTGAGTTGGCCACGGAGGTGTGGTGAGAAAAATGCTATGAGGTCACAGCTCCTCCGACTTTTCTCTTTTCCCCACCCCCACGCTATTTGGAGCTCACGCTCCTTCTCATTATTATTATCAAAGAAATTGAAAATCAAGATGCTGTGCTGTTTTGTGCCCATCCACACACACACACACACACACACACACGTCAACTTTTTTTTAAATATAATACCTTTTTCTCCTTTGTGTCTGCCACCACGATTATTCAGACCAGTGCACCCGCACTCTCGCAAAAAAATCTTTATTTTCAATCTCATCTTTCTACACTTTACCAGTTATTTCCTTTTTCAAGTACTATTATTATTATTATTATTGCTACTACCACCACTATTTTTATTGCTAGCTGGAACAAACAAACGAAACAAAAAATGCAGCGTAAAGCTGTTATTTTTTTTTTCAGTCTTAATTTTTTCTTTTTTTTTTCCTTGTATCTTTTACAGACACACAGTTTGTGCGACGGCGGAGCAATTTGTAAAGCCAGGGAAAAAAGGGATTGAAACCGTATCTCGTAGTCAAACCAACACAAAAGCGGACGACGAAAGCAACATCTTCTTTTTTCTTTCGTGGAGAAACGGTATCTTTTCTTTTTTTTTCTTTGTTTTTCATATCGTGCACGCCTTCAAAAGTGGGGAAGAAAAAGCATCAGGAGAATTCTCAACAACAAACAACACACAAAATATCCAGAGAAGTCAGAGTGTAGATCACCTTTTACCACTTTTTATATATCTATTTTGTGTATTTTTCAATTTGTATGACCAATTACGGAGCGAAGAGAAAAGAGAAGACGAAACGCGAAAGACTCACCGAATCATACACGTCTTTCGTTGACCTGGGTATATAAATACAAACATTTTTTTTATTTACCTTTTACAGGGAGCTTAACCCTGCCCATTTTTTTTTTGTTTGCTATTAGTAGTATTACTGATATCATACCGCACTTCTTCTGGAGTCTTGCTACCACGACCAAATTTTTTGAAGCACTGAATGCCAAAATAACGGTACCACACCTCCCCCTTTTTTTTAAATATTGCAGAGCACTCACCTTCTACTCAATTCTTTTGCAGTTAATTCTGTGAACTTGGTTTGTTCAATTTTTCTTTTGAGAGCAATTTTTCTTTCATGAAACGCTTTTTTCTCTCCTAGAAAAGTGGAGTTGAGCAAAACCAAGTTTGCAACTGTTGTTTGCCAATGCCACTGCACTTTTCGACCAGAGCGAATGCATCGTTACAAATTAACAGTTTTTAGTCCTTCACTTGCAGTTTTACTTGGTGACAAACCATTGTCCCTTCAGCGTTCCTCTGCTACTCGCTTTCCTTTGCTGTTGATGTTGTTGCTTCTAACGTCAATCTTATCATTAATACCGAGAGCATCGCTGACGAGCAATAAAGGAATGCGTTGAGCTTTGCTTTAGCCGCTGGGGGCCTGGGGCTGTTGCCATGTCACGCAAAACGTGCATTTGCACCATTCACCGTTTTAGCGTTTACGTGGGGGCTAGAAGCTGTTATTTGATTTCGTAGTTCTTTTTTGTATCTTACTCGAACTGGCGAGATTTGCGCAATGGTAAACGTAGCCTTTTTCTTTACGTGAGTAGAAGCTTTTCAACTTTTTGACAATTTCTGGGGGCACAATCAAACACAACATGTGCTAATTAAAGTTTTCGTTTTCTTCATTTATGTGAAAGAGGTAGCTTGACGGCCGAGAAGCTCTTATATATATCAAACGACCAAAAAAAAACCTTGTTGCGCCAACCCATACTAGCGGTTTCTAAACGAACTGTTTTTCTTTTTCCTCGTTTTTCCCTTTTTTTAGCCTTTCCAATACGTATAGCAGTGCTTCTTTTACCTCTTTTTGAATTTCCGCACTTTCCGTTTTTCTTTGTTTATTTGGCTAACTCAAATTTTTAGAGTTGAAATTTGAGCAGCATTGATGCCTCTGTTTTTCCTTTTTTGTGTGTTTTCGAGCGACGTTATCCATGCACGCAAAGACACACGTCTGAGCTCAAGCATAACTAAAAGCGAATAGAGCTGTTCAGGCAAAAAACAATCAAAGCAACTAAACGCAATATATGCGGCATATTCATAAAATTACTTAAACGAAGACGTCTACGAACAAGAAAAAAGAAAACAACGTTCGTTTCATAATTCTATTAAATCCCTTTTCCTTTTCACTTAAACTATTGTTTTTCTATCAAAAAGTATATTATCCTTTTTCTGTAATCAAATTTTGCAGACCCATTCCCGATCCATGCATGGTCTAGCTTCGTTTTATTTTTCTTTATTACATTTGCTTTTCTCAATCTCCCAATTTGCTTTATCCTAGTTTCCTCTTCTCTATTCGGCTTTCCGTTTTTTTCGTCATACACACTCCTTTATTATTATCATTACTTGACTTTCCTGTTGACTTCTCTGTGCCTTCTCTTCTTTTCTCTTTTTTTTCAAACAGTCGAGTTCGCTTATATAAGTGCCGCAAACAGCGTTAAGGAACGCAAGTGACCACCAGCGCATGTGTTGACGCACAGGGTAAAACAAGCAACAACAAAAAAGGGGACAAAAGTCAAGAGCGCAGCAACACTTTTTTTTGCTTAAAAACCTCGCTTTCTCTCCGCTATTGCTTTTTCACACATGAAGCAAACTGGAAAGATTGTGAGATTGTTTGCCGTCAATAGAGGTGTTGCCAAGTTTTTTTTTTCCAAGCTGTCTCGCCTGCGCGGGTTGCTCTTGCTGGCTTCTGTCTCTCTTGTTAATGCTCACACATGCGTCTCGTTCTTTTTTGCGGTTTGCAGCCACACAACTCGCTTTCGTGTTTTTTTTTGTGTTACCTTTTTTTTTCTGGCGTACATTGTCTTCACTTCCACTTGCCTTTCTCTTTTACACTTTTCTAAACCAGTTTGACGTGTGCTCCGTGTTTCTTCTCTTTCTTTTGCTGGTTAGGAGTAGTGTAACGTAATAGAGCAGAGCGACGAGTATTTACGAAATATTTTTTCTTTTCACGAGACGCTTAGCTGTTTTCATGAAAGAGAGCAGCGGCGTTTCTGCGAGACATCTGAGAGAGTGCACGCAACTGTTCTTCTTAGAAAAGGTAGTAATAACAATATGCTCAAACAAAAACAAAGCCATTGTTTGATTACCTTTTGCAAGAAAAAAAAAAAACGTGACCTCACAACTCTTGTTGCCTCACTTTTCATCACCATTGCCACATTGTTGTCTCTGAAGTTTCGTCTGTCTCTCGCTCTCTCCTTTTCTCTTTCCTATTTCCCTTTTGTTTTGTTTGCGCCGATGCTAATTCCCTTTTCTTAATTCTTTTTCTAATTCCTGTTCGTCACGAATAAACGTAAACTGTTCGCGTCCGTTGAATTGCTGACCGCCTCCACCTACACACCAGGTGAAACAAGCTTGTTGTCCTTGCCAAAAAAAGAGTGAGCAACAACCCTTTTTAGCTCCAGCTTCACGCCAGCCCTTGTTGGCGGCATGGAAGACCATAAGAAAGATGCTATTTCGTTGACAGAAGCTTCTTTGTTTTGTGTTTTTCCTTTATAGTCTGCTTTTTGTGTGTCTTTGTTGCTCAATGGCTTCAAGCAAGAAATAGACTCGCCGTCAACGTGGGCAAGTACAAGCATGTGAGCGTGCGTGTGTGTCGCGCGCGGTGGGGATGTCAGTGACAGCAAGCAGAAATAAAAAAAAATTAAGAAACGAATGTTGCTTTCCTCGTAAATGATTTTCTTTTCTCAGTTCTTTTCCCTATGTTTGTTTCGACGGAATCAGAAACCATCTGTTCCGCCTTTTTTCTTCCTACTACTCTTCATCATGTTTGATTCAAATTTTCAGCTCCGACAACGCTGTTGTTGCGAACTTCACGCC
>MDUD01009095.1:0-12718 GCA_002216565.1 Crithidia mellificae | reverse complement strand
CGGCTTTAGCTTTAAGCGAGGAGTCAAGGTCGAAGATATGAGACGAAAACAGAAATGTTAAAGATTGAGTGTTTTCAAATGGGGAAAAGCAGAGTGCGGCAAAACCACAAGCGCGACAAAGTCAATAAGAAAAGCGAATAGCGATGACACGTAAGTGTGATCAGGGCATCAAATAGAGAGAAGCTATATACAAAGAGCCCCATTAGAGCCAAGAAAGAAAAAATGAGGAAGGAAAATGAAACGCTATTGCAGGAAGGCAACATAAAAAAAAGAAAAGTCCTAACGAAAGAAAGAAGCGATGAAGTACTCAAAGTCATGTTGCGCAACACCACGCAACAGAGAGAGAGAGAGACGGGCAAAATTGCAGGTCAAAGTGCAGAAACAAAAGAGACGCTTAGGCGTCCTATTACCGCGAAGCGGAAAGAGAGAAAAATTAAAAAAAGCATCTGGAATTTGGCATCTTCCGCCATGACCTGTAAAAATAGAAGAGAAAAAAAGCCACGTTCACAACTCGTTTCGCCGAATTTAATGACGAGCTCACAAAAAACAAGAGAAAAAATAATAAGGCACTCACGCACACAACGGCGTAATGTGATCTCCTCGCCTGCAAGCTGGACAGGAAATTGCAGCGAACTACAAACGGACAGGAAAAAACAAAAAAAAAGGCTTCTATGCTGGAAGACTATAATATACATAGGTCAAACAAAATTAGTAAGAAAAGAAAAGGAGACAAAACAGAAAACGAAAAGTTTACAAATGTAAATGTAAAAGAGCAAGCGCATGGGCGTGCACACACATACATGTTTCGCAATAACTCCATTTTTAGTGTGACACAACACCGACAACCCCATCGACACACACAAAAAAAAATGCGCTATTTGCTTCTTCATCTTAGAACAAAAAGCAAAACAACAACCTTTACTTGCACTCGTCCACACGGACCATACGAACAAAAGATCTAGCCCCCACCACGATTACCGCCGTGCCACAACACGCCCATTGCGAACCTTCAGTTGATTGTTTGTCAACTCAAACGCCGAGGACGACGCAGCAGACGGTTGCACTGAGCCTCGACTCTGCCGCGTCCGCGAATTGCGGGAGCTGGCGCCGCTGCTGGTGCTGACGTTGTTTCCGCTCCGACTATCGCGTGAGTTGGGCAGGCGGCCGTTGAAGCGCGCCACCGTGTCCACGACGTCGTGGAAGAACAGCACCATCGCGCTCACGTTGTCCATGCTGCCGCGGTCCACGGCGAACTCCGTGAGCTTCTGGCAGCAGTTGTTCAGGACACGCCGCACCACCTCCGGCGACGGGCGGGGCTTTTCACCGGCGAGGATGCGGGGGTCGCAGACGTCCGGGGTGTAGCTCAGGAAATCTCGCACGAACTCGGTCGCCTCCTCGTTGCTCAGGACATCCCACAGTCCATCACAGGCGAGCAGGAGGAAGGCGGAGGCGTCGGTGAGGTTCAGCTGACGGACATCCGCGACGTTGCTCACCATTAAATCGCGGTTCGAGATGAAGCGGCGGTTGGCTTGAGAGTTGGGCTGCGAGGACGTGCCCGTTGCTGCCGTTGAAGCGGCGGTGGCGGCGGCGGTTGCTGTTTCAGAGTTCTTGTCACCGCCCCCAATACCGTTGCCATCGCGCTGCGCTCCAAACGGGAAGTCCGTCATCAAACCCTCCTCCTCTGAGTTTGAAGACGGCTGAAACTTAAACTCGAAGTCGCCCAGCGCGCGGCTGACGGCTAGGATACCGCAGACACGCCCAAACTGCACGAAGCCGCCGCACTTCGCAATCCGTCGAGATTCATCCGCGTTGCCGGGTTTGTGGTCTTCGCTCATCGCGATGGTGGTTTGGCCGTCGTAGAGCACGGCGCGGGCATCGCCCAGGCAGGCAACGTACAGCATGCGGCCGCACACCGCCGCCGCGATCAGCGTCGACCCGCCATTCGCGCTGGCGGTTTCGTCCATCATTTCGTCGTAGACGTCGCGCCGGCGACGCCCGGTGGTCCGCCCCGCCTTGCGCTGCTGCTCCAACTCCAACTTCTTCGCCTGCAAAATGTGAAAGATTTCGCGGTCGGTCTGCAGAATCGACTCGACAAGGGCCAGCGCGTTGTTTTCGCCGAGAGCGGGGTGGTGCAGAACGTAGTGGGGCAGCCACTTTGCGCCGAGGTCGGCCACGCGTCGCCCACAGTGGCCGTCGAGGACCGCCATCAGCGACACGGGCTGGCCGCGGACGTGGGTGGCGTTGAGTTCAATAAAGTGGGCATCCTCCATTGTGGGTCGCATCCCCTGCACGCAGCCGCTTCCGGCGATGAGGGCGATCGGCGTGGTCGCCGTCTTTCCGCTGCTCAGCACCACGTTGAACTTGTACGACGGAGAAGAYGCGGCGGCATCGCCCGCTCCAACCCCGGCCGCCGCCGCTGGCGGTGGGGAAGGGTGTGGCCGGTTCGCCGATGGCGCGGCAGGCTGCCGTGGTGGTGGCGGAGTCTGCGCAAACACCCCCGCAACGCCGCTGCTGTTGTTCTTATTGTGCATGTTTGCGTTTGCGCCAACACCCGTGTTGGATGTCGCATTTCCACCGGCAGCAGCGGAGGCAGACGCGCTGGTGCTCGTGTTGTTGCTTTGAGGACTGGGCCGTAGACTCGATAAGAGCTGCGTGCTGCCAAACATCATCATCTGACCGGATGCGTCGTCAGGGTTTGGGTCGGGGTCGCCCCACATGTCGTCATCATCATCATCTTCCTTCACAGCTGCGGGTTCGCTGAAGCTGTGCACGTCCCACTTCTTCTTCGTGGCTGCCTTGCCCGCTGAAGCAGGCCCCACAGCAGCAGCAGCAGCACCAGCAGCGGTGGATGGCGGAGAGGGCGGCAGCGGGTGTCCTGTTGCGGGAGCAGCTGACGCCGATTTCCCTTTCATCGAGCGCATGAACAACCCACCAGGATTGCTACTGTTGCCGTGTCGACTGCCCAGCTCCGTCGCCCCACCGCCGTCTGACAGCGCCTCGAGCTCTTCAGGCAGCTCGCGGGCACGCCCGTCCACCCCCGCCGCGCGTGGATGGTTCGCTACCGCATCGATATTGCTGTTGTTCGTATTGTTGTTCCGACGGCGCGCTGGCTGGCGTGGCGAGGTGCTCGTCGTGAGCTCCGTAAACGCCGCCGGTGGTGCACTCAGCACCTCACGCAGCTCGCCCGAGTCGGAGCTTGTCAGCGTGGGTCGGTTGCCGCTGCTGTGCGGCTGCTGCTGAGGTGAGGGGGGCGAGAGGTGATGCGTGTTGCTTGAGTGTCCGCTGTTGATGCCGGCGGCGAGGGCTGCGGGCGGGGGTGATGGTCGAAGCGCTTCGCCAGCCGCCTCGCGTGACGGGTGGCCGGGACTGAAGCCACCTGTCATCGCCTCCCCTTCGGGCGCCGTACTGTGGACGTTGTTTCCGCGCACAGGTCGCAGCCTCGGCAGCACCTCGCCGACACTCTCTCGAGTACGAGGCAGAGAGAGAGCGCGAGGTCGCCCGCTCGCCCCACTCCGCGTGCTCGCCCCACTTTCTGAGCTGACCTGCGACGCGTCACGTGGCAGACTGCGGCTGCTGACTTTCCGCCGCGGCGCCGCCGCCGGTTCCTCCGATCGCGCGGGCCCGCCGCTGGGCGAGTTGTTGTGGTAGCGGCGGTTCGCGTTGGCGCCCCCGCCACTGCCGCTGGGTGCGTTGCGTGCGGCGTGTCCGCGCGTGCGGAAGGTGGCAGAGGCCGGTGAAGTCGTTGTTGTGCTGGTCGTCGTAGGAAGCGGGTCCGACACGATCAGTCGCGGATTTTCGTTTGCGTAGCTGCCGCCCTTGGCGTAAGGCCGTGGCAGGACTGTGTCGTCGGAAGTCGATGGGCCGCTACTTGGTTTGCGTGCGCGGCCAGAAGGGCCTCCACCACCGGTCACACTGCTACGGCGACCACCCGTCGCCGCCGTACTGCTATTGTTATTATTAGGGCGATTACTATTATCCGTGTTATTATTACTTGCATTACTACCGCTCTTGGTGTTGTTGTTATTGTTGTTGCTATTTACATTCGCACTCGGGCCTTTGTTGTAATTGTTGTTGCTACGATCACCGTGAAGTCGAGAGGAAGGGGACGGTGGGACCTGCCCGGATGGATTGGCGAGCACCGCCGCAGCGGCCACGACCGCCGCGTGTGACGGCGAAGGCGCGTTTGCCGCGGTGGCGCCGCCAACGGAGGCGGAGTCGTAGACTTGGTACAGCAGACTCGCCCGACGCGTCGTTGCCTTCAATTCACTCACGCGGCTCCCCCGTCGCGGAGCGTTGTTGCCATTCGTGTTTGGTGCGCTCCCACCACTCGCACCACTACCACTGGCGCCAGGGGCGGCGTTGGAGCGTGGACTGCTACTTGTCGACGGCGCGGCTGCATCCGATTTGGGGCCTGGTTTTCGACTGGCTTTGCGAACCATAATTAAAAACAAACTAGAAAAAAAAAACGGAGAAAAAAGAAAAGAAATATACGGAGTGGACAGTGAGAGAGTAGTTTCTCTTTCTGAACTAACCAAGCTCTTCACCAACAAACACACACACACACACACAAACGTGGTGAGTAGAAGGAAAACAAAAATACACCAGGATGCAAAACTACAAATAGTCTATGTCTTGATTATACAGTTTTCAAGCGACTTGAACGAGGACAAAAAGTAACGGGCAATATTAAGTGACTCTGTAGCTGCCGAGAAGAATAAAGGGGACCAACAGTAAATGACAGAAGAAAAAGATAAATTGATAGGGGATGATCATACAGGTTCAAAAGAAAAAGAGGAAAATGTGCATAAAGACGGAAAAAAAAAGATGTATTGATAAAGCGAAGGTAATGGTGCAACTGGTACGTGGCGAAAGAAGAAAAACAAAAGTAGGATCGAAGAAAGGGTGAGAGAAAAAAAAAGCTACCAAGTGAAGCGTCGAAAGTCCAGTTTAATCTACAAGGGTGAAAAAAAGGTGCGCTAAAAGCACGAAAGAGTTGTTCGTATAATTACAATTGGTAGTGTTCAAGTTTGATTTGAAACGTTGTTGTGACAGCGACCTGTCTTTATTCGCTCTGAAAAGCAGAAAGAGAAGATGAATACGGTAAACACCTAAGCAGCTTATATAAATATGTTGATATAATTGAACGAGAACAGAAAAAAGGGAATAGAAAGAGAGGAAAACTATGATCAGGCCGTAATTCTATCGCTTTGTTGCAAGTGAAAGAAGCGTTTTTCCCTTGGTCATAAAGGTTGCTCGAGTAGGGGGAAAAAAGGTACAGCACAGTAAAGCTGTCGTATTGGATGTCGTGTATAATAAATAAGGAACACAAGGAAAAAAAAAAATAAAGTACAGTTGCTAGCGAAAAACCGTTTTGTCTTTATTTCTTGTTCCCTGCTGTTTCTGATCTTTCTGCTGAAACAAATCGAAAATGAGGTAGAGTGATTAAAGCGCGAGCACAGTAATAGCACACAAACACATTGGCACATATGATAGCACAAAGGCATAGAACACCCACACATAAAGGGAGAAAAGCAAAATAAGAGAATAGAAAGGGTGAAGCAAGAACAGTGTCTAAGGGAGAAGTAGCATTTAACCTTTTTCATTGACCGGCTTCTCAGAACAGTAGACTTTCTTTGCTTGTCAAACATTGACCTTCTCTCTTCAAATTACATTTGCTGGAGAAAACGAGGCAACCACCAAGGACGCAAAACTCTCAGTTTTTAAATAATATTAAGATGAGAAATTTTCAAAAAGGGCCTCAGATTAATGTTTGCTGTTGCGAAGTAGTTTTTTCTTTGATTTTGAGAAGAACGAAACTGTAAGAATTTTCTCAACGGAGGTGGTGGCAGAAAATCTGCAACTCACCTCATTTTCAAACCAACACAGAAACCTCAAACTGTAACACTGATCACTCAACACACACACACACACCTCTAATTATTCGTCCGAGCCACGGCGACTCTTGCCGAATTCGCGCGTCACCTTCGGGTGCACCTCCTGCGCCTTCGGTCGGTCCAGCACGCCCTTCCGCATCATCTCCGCCCGCGCCACCGTGCCAAGAGCAAAGATGGCAACGAGCCCAAAAAAGAGATCACGCTTGTTGGCCAGGTAGAAGTTGCGCAGGCGCGCCTTCCAGCTAAGCGGCGGCTGCGGCGGTGGCTGTCGGGGTCTGGAGGACATGAAAGACTATGTTTTTTTCTTTTTGTGTGTGTGTAATTTTTATGTGATACCTTGATGAGGAGGAAAAAAAAAACACAAAACGTTTCGGGTGAGGGGTGAGAGTGCAAGAACATTTCAATAATGAAAATGAAGTCATACAGTAGAGCGCAAACAAAGACCAGGTTGGTTTTTCTAAAATATAAATTCACCTTTCTCTCAGTGACTGCTTACCTGCGGGGCACAGAGGCATCGCAGGACACAATTATTTGTAGCGTTATCGGTAAGTAGAAATGCTAACGAAGCTTTCAAGCAAGTGCGAGAGACATCTGTCTGCTCTTTTTCTCATTATTATTTAGCTTGTATGAAAAAAGGGAACGTACGCAAGCAATAAAAAAGGTTAAACAAGAGCGGAGAGAAACAAAAATTTTGAAAAGAGAGTCGAAAAGCGAATTGAACAAAAGAAACAGATCGCCTGAAAATAAGGAGGGGCAAGTCAACCCAACCAACCTACATCAACAGAGAAAAAAACAACGTATTCCAATATTAAGAGGTATATACAACGTGCCAAGCGAAAGGAAAAGCCAGTAAGCTGTGCAACACTCAACGCGGCGTCCGGGTGTCCGAGTTGAAAAAGTACGTCATTGCGGCGGCCACCCGCCGATCGGCAATGCTGCTGCTGCTGCCGTTGTTGCTTGGCCGCCCCACCGAGGACGGCTCCTGCATCGCGTCGAGCACCTCCGCCTCACGCTCCACGGCGTCTTCAGCCTCATCCTCGGCCGCCTCCGTCACCTCCAACTCCACCAGACCACGTGCGGCGTCGCGGCGCGTCAGCACAACGTGCTGCTTCAACCACCGGTCAATCCGCAAATTCAGCAGCACGGTGTTGAAGTAAACGGCATCGTGGTGGGAGGAGCCGCCGGCCACGGCATCCAAACTGTCCAAGCTGTCCATCGACGGCGAGTTGGAGTCGCAGGAGGAGGCCGCGGACGAGCAGGACGAGAGGTCGTCGTGCTGCACGCTGTCCTCTGAGTGGTCGTGGTGACTGTGGTGTGGATGCGGGTGCTGGTGGCTGTCGTGTACACGCAGCGCGGCATCGCCGGTGCCTGCTGCTGCTGCTGCTGCTGCGCCACCCGCCTTCTCCACCGCCGCCGCACGACGAAGCCGGCGACGTGACACGCTGCACGTCGACTCATCTGCGCAGCCATCCCCACTTTCCTCCCGCTGATGATGCTGATGGTGCTGAGGATCGTGGTCGTGGTCGTGGTGATGACGGGTGTGCTCACTGCACCCGTGTCGTCCACCACCACCTCTCACGCTGCTGCTGACGGTGCCACTGCGTCGCTGCGACTCGGACAGCGTGGCAGCGGTGGTGCCCGTCAGGACACGGAAGACCATGAAGCGGTGGGTGGCGGCCCACCACGCCATCCGCTTTAGCTCCTGCACCACCTCCAGCGGGTGGAAGTTGTACAGGCGGAAGACAGGGGTGGGGGCGGGGGGCAGCTCGACCGAGCAGCACCGCGCACTGCGCACGGGGAAGCGGGAGACGTGCAGGTCCTCCGTGAACGGGGAGGTGGCGTCTGCAGGGGAGGTGGAAGGGGCGGTTCGCACCGTCTTCTCGACCGTGGTCAGCGAAGCGTTCAGCTCCCTCGCCTTCAGCGCCGCAGCCGCAGTGGAAGCGTTTGTGGAGTTGAGCTCCGTCACGCTCTCGTTTGTCACCGCGGTGTTGGGAGCGAGGAGGGTGAGGCTGTCGTTGCGCGGAGGCTGTGGGGACGGCGAGGCGGCGGCTGCGGTGGATTGGGACGTCTGTGCCTGCACTGCGGGCATCGAAGTCGATGGCGAGGCCGCTGCCGCTGCCGCTGCCGTCGCGGCCCCTGCGGACGTGGAGGGCGAGGGGTTTGACGAAGGCAGTGGCTCACTCGACGCCTTAGCAGGCCCAGCAGGTCGGATAAGGATGGGCGAAGAGGAGGAAGCCACTGCTGCCTTTTTCGAGGACGCCGACGCGGCCGGCTCCGACTTCGCAATCGACTTCGACTTGCTCGACGTGACGGCTGCTGCTGCTGCTGGCTTAGACTCCGACTTTGACTTGTGCGCTTCCGCCTTCCCCTTCTCCTCCTTGGCCGCTTTCTTACTCTTCCCCTCCTTCTTACTCTTCTTGCCGCCGAACGCGTCTGCGAGCCAGTCGAGGAAAGTCGGTGAGTCGGACTTCTTCTTCTTGTCCTTGTCCTTGTCTTTTTCTTTTGGCTTTTCCGCTTCTGTTTTTTTCTTGGTGGAAGGGGCGGCAGAGGCGGCGGACGTCTTCGCGGCCTTCGCGTCGCTCATTCCCGCACTCCCTGGAGCGCGGCTCGCTGACTTCGACGCCGTCGCCGCGTGAGGCGGGCTGGCGCTTGTGGCGTGGGTGGTGGGCCGCTTGACGGACGGCGACGCAGAAGTACACGCCGTGGTGGCTGTCGTGGGGCCGTCTGCTTTCGGCTTCGTCGAAGCAGAGCGAGGCGCCGCGGTGGACGGAGTCTCCGCTGAGCGCCGTGGGTGCCGCGACGTCGCCCTGCCATCCTCATCCACGTCGCTGTCCGAGTACTCCGGGTTGTGCGAGACCGTCTTGCGACCACCCGCCGCGTGCGCGTTTGCACCGCCGCTGCCGCTGCTCCCGTTGTTGTTGTTGTTGATATCAGTCTTACGGTGATGAACGCTGTTTGCGTTGTTGCTGTCGTGTGGACTGGCACGATGGAGGTTTGAATCTACTGATGTTGCACCGCCTCTCTTTGCAGATGCGGTTGTTGCTGAGCAATTGTGGACGGCCTGATTGGTCGTTTCGCCCACACCGGCAGGTTTCTGCGGTGACGGGGACGTGGCTCGTACGTTTGACAACGGCACCGCCGATTCTGTTGTGGCTGACGAGGCTCTTGCTGCTGCTGTTGTTGTTGTCGTTGCTGCTGTCTTTCCGCTTGGGTCCATCAGCGCGGCTGTCGCGGTGCTCATCTCCCTTGCATCGGCGTCCTCGCCATGGTACACGCCCTTCGAGTGGTAGTTGTCGCGGTGCACCGACGGGCTCGCCGCCTTCGGGCTGGCCGCCGCGCTCGTCGCCGACTTGACGGACGTGTTCAGCAGCGTGCTGCCCCGCATCTGCGCGGCGTTCATCAACTCCGTGCAGTGTGCGTCGTAGCGCGCACGCTGGGTCAGCGCCGCCTTCCAGTTTTCCAACTCCTGCGCGTAGCGGATCACGCGAGCCATGTGACGAAAGTCGTCCATCATCATCGCCCCGACGCCGCCGCTGCGCTGATCCAAAATGCGGCTCACCGGCAGCCACGCCGTGTTGCGCAGCAGGGCCCGCTGTTCGTGCAGCAGCGCCTTCTTGTAGTGCACCGCGGCGTGTTCCTGGTGGCGGTTGTACATCCCCTGCTCATAGTACGAGAGCGGCCGCTCCATCACCGGTGGCATGGCGATGCGCTCGTTTATGTTTGGTGGGTCGACCATGATGGCTTGGTAGATGCAGCGATCCATCAACTCGAAGGACAGCACCTGCGGCTGGGTTTCCTCCTGGGGAGGTGGGGAGGAGAGGGAGGGGGCGGACGGAGAGGCGACGGTGGCGCGGCCGGACCTGCGGGCGGAGTGCACGGAGGCGTCTCGAGTTGGGCGGCCGCCGTTGTTGGTACTGCCGTACACTGCACCCGCACCGCGCTGACGCTCCTCGTAGTTGCGCACGTTAATCGGCTCCGAGTTGGTGCGTTGCAGCGCCGACACCGTTGGCGTGCTGTTCACCGACGACGCCGCACCGGTGTGGCTGTTGTGCATCCTGTGGGTGTCGTCGCGTGCCTCGGCGGCCACCGCGATGCGGCGAGCGCGGCGTCGCGCCACTGAACTCTCACACGGCGACGGCTCGGCCAGCGAAGAGGTGCGTGAGAAGCGCGCAGGCGACGCGATCGCGTGGGCGGGGGAGGTGAAGGAGGAGCTCCGCCGCAGCGCCGCCGCCGTGCCGTTTGTTTCCATGCTGTGCGCGTTAGAGTTCGTACCCGTCCGCTGCGCGTAACTCTTTCCTGTTGTGAGCGTGGGCGTGGTGGTGGGGGAGAGGCAGGAGGGCGGCGGCGTGTGGAGCTTCGAGAGCTGCGACGGAGCTTGAGGGGTGGCGAGCGGGGAGGCTGGCGGTGCACGACGCGGTGAGGACGGAGGGTGCTGCAGCGGGGTCGCGCTCGCCAGCCGCGCACGCGCGCGCGAGATGCTGTGCACGGGCGAAGACGCCGCAGATGCGCTAGCATCGGCGTTGTTGTTATTGTTGTTGTTGCTTGCGTTGGCCGGTGTGGCCGGGGTGACGCCGACCACTGGCCGTGCACTGGTGCCAGTCATGTAGCGCGGCAGCTGCTTCTGCGGCGGTGCCGGCGGCTCCTGCTGCTCGAGCACAGGCGGTGCCTCGGGTGGGGGAGGGGCAGAAATGCTGGCCGGCTGGTCGTCCACAAAAAGTCTCTCGCTGCTCCGGGCTTCCTCCCCACCAGCGCGTGCCTCCGATAGCGCGTCTTCTTCGTTGTCTTCTCTTCCACCTTCCTTCTCCTCTTCCACCACCGCAGAGTGAAGAAAACCGTCTGCGTTGTTGTCGACTGCCTTGTCGGCATTTCCTGGCGCAGGCCCCGCCTCGTCTCTATCCAGCTCGCCCGGTGCGTTGGTAGGGCACCGCACAAGATCCTTGTCCATCGACACTTCCCCCTCCAGCGGCGCAGCGGCGTGCACAGGGTCTGCCTCCCTGTCAACACTCGTGTCGTCGTTTTTGTTGTTCGTGTCGTTTTTGGTCTCATTCTTTTCTTTCAGAGCAGACGACGTCGACCGCGACGGTGGCGGCGTGGCCGGCGGCACCGGACTGCCGCTGCTCTTCACAGGCGTGCGACTGGGCGAGACGTCCGTCGACCTCTTCCCCTCGCGCCGCCCGGAGACGTCCGCCGGCGAGAGGTACACACGATCGTTCGCAGAGTGCCGGCTGCGGTTCGTCTGCGGTGACGACTCCGCCGACACGTTAAACGGGTCATCCTCCAGCGAGGCGGCCACAACTGCGGTGCCCGCAGAAGCGTTCGTCGTCGCTGTCTTCGCTGCTGCTGCTGCTGCCGCGGTGTTTGTTGCGACAGCAGTCGCAGCCGCCATCTGAGCAGCCGCATTGTCGTTTAAATCCGTCGTCGACGCCTTTCGCTGCTTTTGCGGTGGAGGCGTGCTACACAGCTGAACAGACGGCGGTGAAGAGGAACCGTGGCTGCCGTTGCTGCTGCTGCTGTTATTGCTGTTGCTACGGGCCGATCTTGTCATGCTCGTTTGCGCTGTGTTTTCCCGCACCGTCACCAGTTCATTGTGGCTGCCGTTGGCGCTCACCAACAGATGTTCGTGAAGGCTACTGCTACTGTTATTAGTGTGGAGGTGGTGGTTGTTGTTGTTGATGTTGCTGGTTGAATCGTTGTGATTGTTGTCCTGCAGCGATGCTTGGCGTGAGGAGAGCCGTGTCCAGTCTCCGGTGGCGCCGCTCTCCGCCGGCGTGCGAGCCGCGGCAGCTGAGGAGACGCCGCGCGAGGTCGGCGTCGTCGCCGTTCCGCTGATTGGTGTCTCCTCGATCTGAAAGTCAAAGTCCGACTCCGCGTCACTGCGGAGTTCATGGGGGTCCTCATGCTGCTGCTGTTGTTGTACGTACTGGTCTCCCTCATCGTGGCTGTTGCTGCTTCGGCTTCTCGTCTGTGAAGAAACTTCTAACTCGATCATGTCCTCGTTGAGGCGCGAACTTGCGGGACGGGGCTGAGGCGTCGTGGGGATCGTGGTGGGACTGGTGCTGCTGCTACCGCTGCCATCCCGCTCTCCATGCCCCTGGCGGGGTGCGCGGCCCTTTGAAGTCGCCTGCACCGAGCCTGGACGCCCGCGTGCGGCACTGCTTGGTGGGTCCCCGCGATACGCCCCGCTGCCGTCCTGCTGCGAGACCGCCGTGTTGGTGGCGGTGAAGGCAGGGGAAAGGGTGACCGGGGTGGTGCTCAGCGAGGTGCTCGACGCCGCGGCATCGGTGTGTGTTCTGCTCAAACTCGTCGCCTTCTTCTTCTTCAGCTTCTTTTTCCCCACGTCTAACGAAGTGGTGGACGAGTCGTGCGTCGGCACGCTTGTCGACGAGGCAGCCGCCGTTGCTGCTGGCTTCTTCGTCTTCGCCTTCTTCGCCTTCGCCGCCGCTCCCGGTGCTCTTTGGGAAGTGGTGTGTTGCTCCTCAACACTCTGCCTATCAACGTCGTTCATCAAAACCGAGGAAGAAGAGTTGGGTGGGGTGACGATGGACTGCGTGAAAATCTTCATGCGTGGCTTCTCCTCCACGTTGATGCGGCCATCCCACACGGGTGCGCCGCTGCTGCTGCTGTTGTTATTTGTGTTGTTGTTTGTGGGGTTGCTGTCAGCAGCGGAGGATCGACGTGCCGCCGTGGAAAGTCTGGCACTGCCTGGTGCCGTCGTCGCGGTTGGAGCGGAGCCGAAGGTGCGTGGGTTGTGGCCGACGGAGGAGCGCCGCCGCGCCACCGAGTCGTACGCCTTTTGCATCGTACTCATTGTGAGCTAAAGCAAA
>MDUD01009076.1:0-15620 GCA_002216565.1 Crithidia mellificae | reverse complement strand
CACTTTATGCCGTGCGCGCGTGCCTGTGAATCAGCCTGACCACCACTAATACGCTTTGGTTTCGCTTTCGAACGCGCGTGCGGCGTACTTGCATTGTTTCGCCTTTCAATTCACAGCCAACTCTTCTGCCAGACAGTCTCTGTCAGTTTCAGCGGTGGGTCTTCTTTCTATTGAATTTACGCATGAACCTCCTGCTCTGTGAAACAGCGATCAATCAATTGAAATAGCAAAACACATCGAGTCGTTACTTTCCCTCCCAGATATATTTTTGCTCCCAGTGCGTATGTACAACAACCCCCTCTCTTTTTACTTTTTGTTTGTTTGTTTGCAACAGATACTTTTCTTTTCTCAAAACTTGTAGTATTTGTTTTCATGCCATACATTTTAAATTATGTCCCTGTTTCAGAAGGAGAGTTCTTTTCCCCAGGTCCTGCCTCTCTTGTTTCTCGAGCATTTAGCTAGTGCAGCTTACTTTCTACGCCTCTCTTCTGTGCAAGAAAAAAGAAACAAAACAAAATCAGATAAAACATTAGCCTCGGGTGAAAGCTGAATTGCAAGCGAATCCTGGTGAGACGCTTTGCTTCGCCAGCTGTCTCTTTTCCGAGCTATGAGCGACTCCGCTAAGCTCTTTGACGTGCAAATGAGAACGACGTCAAAGAAAACGCCTTTTGTTTTATAGGGAAAAAAAAGGTCTTTCGTTTTGCTTTTGCACAAACAAAGAAAAGCACCAGCCACTCGCAGTGCAAATGCTTTACAGCAGAGAGAGAAAACCTCGCTTGTTTTTCTTTTTGATCAATCCCCAGATCGCTATCATTTGGAGAAAAAGAAGAAAAAAAAATGAAAAGAAAATAGAATGAGAGTTGAGGTGTCTCTTTCAGCACCAATTAAGCAAGCTTCTGTACAAGTCACTCCTTCTCTCTCCACGTCCCCGATCTCCTCCGTGTTTCAATCAATCTAAAAAGATAAAAGCGGGTGTTCTTTTTCGTTGTTTGCCATACAGAGTGCCTTTTTTTTCCTGCCACAATCACAGTACCATACATTTTGCTCTCAATACAAATATCTCATAGATTTTGCCACCTTTTCTCTTTTTGGTTTTCTCGATCTGCTCTCTCTCTTGAGATGGAGCGCTTACCCGAAAGAAAAGCAATTGGTGTGGACACTGATGCATCCGCATCTCCCCTTTCCCCGCTTTCCGATGATGTCGAGGTAACGGCCTTTACTGCGCAAGTAGCGCTGCCGCCTGTCACGCAGTCCGCAACACCCCACACCACAGCGGTGTTTGACAGCGAGGAAGACGATGATGACGACAATGGCGAAGGTTGCGAGGGCAACGTGAATTCAATCGCCTACAACGAGACTGTGTCGCCTCCAACGTCTGCCTTGGCGAGCGGGACGCCTGCCGCGGCATCCGCCTCCGCAGCGGTGCAGTACGACGTACACGACCACACGATGGCGTCGTCGGCTGACGCGAAGCTGAAACGGCGTGTGTGGGTGCTGCCGCGTGACCTCTTGCCCTCATCCGTGACCTCGTCATCCTTTCTCCAGAAATCACCGAATGCGACGTTGTCGTCGTCGTCGTCGGCACGTGCGGATGCGCATTCCTCGACGCACGCCAGTCCTTCGTCACCTCTGTACAGAATTGGAGGAGAGGAAGGCGGGTGCTCCACGCGGACCTCCACGCAGAGTGCGTCGGCTGCTGGTGGGGCTGGCGGCACGGAAGAGAGCTCGCACCTCCACTCCACACACATCAGCGACAATCCGTCTCAGCTTGCATCGCCGGCCTCCTTCCACTCCTCGTTCGAGGGCAGAAGCAGCACGGGTGCTGCCGCCGCCGCCGCCACACCGTCCTCTCTGAGAGTCAGCGGATACGGGAGCACACCGCCCGAGGCGTTGCGTGTGCCGGCGCACACCGTCCGTCTTCCCCACCCCCGGCACGGCCACCCCACCCTCTATCTGGTGCGTCCCACCTACGCGTGTGCGTCGGTGCCACGTGCACCACCGCGACTGTTGCCTGCGTCCTCGTCGTCATCGTCGCTGCTCTACGAAGTTCAGGCGCAGAGTCCATCAAATGACTTTGCGCAGAGTTGGTTTGTGGGAGAGACGGAGGAGGTCATCCCAAGCCGCCCGCACAACGGGGAGCTGCTCGTCGTGACGCCGGTCGACTTGACCTACTTCGCGCTGCGGGAGCTTCTTGGCGATGCCGCGGTGTACGCGCGTCTCTCGCACCGGTTCATGTCCGCCGCGGACCTTTACCACAGTGGCGAGGCATGCGACACATTGGCGCCCGCGTCACCTCCGCGGGCGTCCGCAAGTGCCGAGGCGTCGTCAAAGGAGGCGGTGGAAAGTTTTGTGTCGGTGTTTGGCGGCGTCAGCAGCGGGAGAGGGGGTGAGGATGACCACCACAGCTCTCAGTCCTCCGACTCCTCGCCCTTCTCTCTCCACTATTCGAACAAATCCTCCTTGCAGTTTAGTCCTCATCCCAGCGAGGGGAAACTCACGCAGGATACTCCTCCTGCTCGCATGACCGGCGACGCCTCCACTGCTGGCGCCTCTGCTTCTCCTGCTGTAAAGCGAGGTTGGTCCGGCTGGGCCAACGCGGCCGCCCAGTACCCGCTGACCTTCCACGCCTGCCTCACTGCCCTTCAGTCGGACACCGTTCTGCGACGCCTCTGCGAAGTGCGCGAAGTTGCCAGCGGCCCTAACGACGACAACAATCAGAGCAGTGGAGGCGGTGACCTGGTGTCCACGGAGGTGTACTACAGGCCTTCCGAGACGGTGGCGGTGGCGTGGCTGAAGACGAAGGTCCTGCAGCTGCGCGCCTCGGCGGCGTTGCGTGCCGTGCTGCAGCTGCCAGAGCCGACGCCCCCTCCATCCGCTTTGCCATCAGCAGAAGGAAACGGCACCAACGCTCCTGCGTCGTCAAGTGTGGCTTCATCCACACAACGGACTCCGACGACGGAGAACATGGACAAGTTGAGTCACAGCGCAGATGCAAATGCAGGTGCGGAGGTGCCCATGTCGATTGCGTTTGGGATGGTCGCCGAGTACGTGCCGGAGCGCCTACACCGGCTTCTCGCCGTCGCCTGCGGCTTACCCGACCCGTCCGCCGCACCCTCCTCTCCATCTCCGTCCACAGGGAACACCGCATCTGCCACATCAACCACCGCCATGACAGGTGGCGCGAGCTCCATCAGCGCCGGTGCAAAGCGCAGTCGTGAGGGTGAGGGACTGAGTGGAAACGCAGAGGCAACGGCGGTGCCGACTGGGCCGAAAAGTGCGAGCGTGAAGCGGCTGGAGAAGGCAGGGCGGCCGAAGGGCACTCCAACGTTGTTTTCGATGTTCGCGAAAAAGAAGAAGGAGGATGAGAAGTGAGCTGCATTTGTTACACGCATTGATGCAGAGAGGTTTTATGGCTCTCAATATGCTTTCATAGAGTGCAAAATTGCTCTTTTTTTCATTTATAGCTTTCATGTTTTAATGACTTGTGAAAGTCAGCACATCTCTTCTGAGACGCTGGCAATTATCCTTAAAACGCTTCCAAAAAGACCAAAAAAATAAGAATTTTTAATAGCTATTTGTGCACTAATGAAGAATGTGTATTTACAACATTGGGCGAGAGTAAAAAGTTTTACTTTTGCTTCTGTGTTATTCTCAGCACACGAATAAGAACTACTTTTACCTTCAAGTTCTATTGCTTCATTTTATTTTCCAATACTTCCCGCCCCTCTCACTGTCCGATCTCCACGTCATTTGGATTCCCTCAAACCAGTATATAGTGTGGTGAGTAGGACGTTCAGCACTCCTGAAAATTCGCTTTCTCGACCCCAACAGAAATACGTATAGTAGTTCTGAGGCGTCCTCAGTAGCTGTTTCTTTTTTCGGTATAGAAAACCTCTGAGCGGCCTTCTTATTGTAGCTGTTTGAAAAGAAACAAAAAACCAATTTGTAGCATTAGTGATTACATAGTAGTACTCGCATCTAGACATCATCATCTCCTTAGCACCGCTAATTAAAGTCAGGTTTTACACACACACACACCCAGACGAAAAAAGGAATAGCGACACTCACCAAAAAAGAGAATATTAAGCACCAAGGTTGTTTCTCTTGCTTTCCAATTTCTCGCTGGCAGCTCGTCGTTGTTTTTGTTTTTCTTTACGCTGACTCTCTTTTGTTCTGCTTTAGCTTACCTTTTTTCTTTTATCCTTCCACGTTGTAACACCCGCCCAGTCTGTGTCAATCTGCTTCATTTCTAAGGCAGATACAGGCACACTTCTACCGAAGAATTTATCTCCGATAAAGACACGGACACAACCACACAGCAAGTGTGCAAGCTCTGACGCTGTCTCGCTGTTTGGTTGTTTCTTCTTCACCTTGTTACTATTACTTTTGTTTTTCCATTAACTTGCCTGTCTCGCCATGCTGCGTGCCACCTCTAGCAAACTCCTCCGCACCACGCCGCTGCTGCGCGTGTGGGCGGCCGAGGAGGATGACGTCAACGCCCCACCGACGACGTTCAAAAACGTCAAACCCGGACGTCTGCTGCGGCTGTGGCGCCAAATTCGCCACCGTGCGTGGATCTTATACACCTGGGATGAGGAGTGGATCTCGCCTATTCAGGAGGGCTACCTGCACCAGCAACGGCTCGAGCAGGTCTGCTTTGCGCCCTTGTCCGCCTACGGCATGGTGCCCGGCAGCTACTGCGATCCGTTGCTGTACAACACGAAGACGACCTCGCCGTTCCGCTGGCACGTGGCGAACACGAAGAGCGACATTGTGGGTCACTGGTACATGGACGCAGACGAGCTGTTCCGGCTGAAGGACTGGCAGCCGAAGAACCCGGAGGACCCGCTCGAGATGTTTCCGCGCCCGCCGCAGATGCTGCTGAAGTGGGATGAGTCGGTGGACGAGCACGGCAATCGCACCTTCCGCTACAAGTACTGCTACGACATGATGGGGCCTACCGGGAAGTGGGAGGCTTACCCGCGCTACCCGTTCTCGCACATCTACCAAGGCAGCCCGGACCACCACGGACGAGCGGAGGGCTACGGCTTCAAGCAGGGCCATCTGCTGCGATGCAATGAGGAGGAGGAGGAGGTGCTCCGGCGGATTATGGAGGAGGAGGACAAGGAGTGGGAGATGGTGAAGCGGACGGAGGTGGTCCAGGAGCCGTGGTCGTACCCGGGCAAGATCCGCCCACGCGACTTTGAGGGCGCGGTGGAGCGGGCCAAGGAGCGCTTCCGTGAGCAGATCCGCTACGGCAAGGAGACCGACCCGAGCGAGGATCCGGAGTACGACCTCGTGAAGGCGGGTGAGTTCGTCGAGCCGCGCGATGGCCCGCGTGCGGAGTGGCGCCACCTCTGGACGTCGAACCGCAAGCCGGGCGAGCAGCTGCCCTTCCAGGTCACGTTCAACGACGGCATCCGCTTCGAGGACAACGAGGGCCGCCCGCCGGTGCACCCCGCCAGCCACTACGAGGAGACGCCGAAGGAGGCGCCGTACAAGAAGTACGAGGAGGCCGACTCTGCCGCCGCCCGGGCCGCCGAGGACGCGTTCAAGGCCGCCAACGACGCTTCTTTCACCGCCGCGATGGAGCGTCATCGTAAATTGTTCGGGGAGACGATGGGGAAGCCAAGCGGGCCGCAGCCACCGCTGCCGACGGGGTGCCCGCCAATGAAGGACGCGAAGGGGAACAGCAGCAACACCGGTAGCAGCAAGCCGTCCTCCTCGTCTGGCCCTGCCGCCTCTAGCAACAAGCCCGCTGACACCAACCCAAAGAAGTAGAACTGAATCTGTTATTCTAGGCTTCTACCACCGCGATGAAGGAAAAACAAAGAAATGTCCTATTTTTGTTTTCGGCTTTTCGCTTTCTCACTTTACGTTTTATTGTTTATGATGCTGATGAGGTTGTTGTTCACCTTGCTGTGTCACGCGGGTGATTTTTTTTTCATTTTCCTTCTTGCCTTTGTGATCGTTTATGATGAAGTATTTTTGCTTAGCGATACTTAGTTAGGCGTGCGTGCCTCAACGTGCCATCCCCTTCTTGCAGTGTATCCGTTCTACTTTCGCATTTTTAAACTCTCTCTATTAACCTCTGTATGTTGGAGAGACTCGTTTTGGACAGCTCGCAGACCTGATAAAGGGTTATGCACTTGCAGAGGCACTTCACGCTACGCTTATGATTCTCTTTCTTGTTCTTTGCATCTGTGCACTAGACATTTTAACAAATTACTCGAGCTTTAATTGATATTATGAACTAGCACTTGAGTTTACATAGCAGAATCCGACCATTGTCTCTCATGGATGACTTTGCGACGTACCTGAAGTAGCGTATGCTCTACGTTTTGCTGACAACTAAAGAGTACGAGTTGCCGTTACAAAATTTTGAATATCTTGCTGGCGTTTAAACAAAGAGTCAGCGACGTGGAAGCCGAAACAAGTCGTATTTGATAAGAGCACTGACGCAGAATCGTTTAGATGCACCTTTGGGGATTCTCATATCCTTGCTTCTTTTGATTTGAAGGCTGATTAATCAAAAGTGTTTCTCTTCTCAAACAAATATTTATTTCCCTTGACCTTTTTGTCTCTCGCTTCAATGCACGTTTTCAACGTTGTTAATTCTAATTATGTTGATTTACCTTTTCCACCTTTACAGGTGAAACATTATTTTTTCTTCTTTAGTATCTGACCATTTTTCCTTATAATAATCATGGGGAACACATCCTCGTCGACACAGTCTGCGACACCACCTCCGACTGCGTCTACGGCTGGCACACAGCAACAACAAAGACAACAGCAGTTGCGACAGTCAGCGAAAACACAAAACGAGAACAACACCAGTGCGGCACCCACGAGTGAGGCGCAATCACCTTCGCCAAGCTCAGACCTCACCGCTACCACCCCAGCAGCAACGGCGGTGTCAAAACACATTCTTCACGTGGTCGACCGCCAAGTAATGAAGCAGCAACCGCCGTCGTCTTCTATAGCCCAAGCTGAGAGTACCCCTTCCACTCGCTATGCGCGTGTTGAGGAACGGCCTGCTTTGGCATCTGTTTGGCTCGATGCGGATCGTTACACCTACGAAGCTCTCTGCACTGCTGGCGCGGCTTCCATCACCGTAGCCGTGGGTCCAGACAACACAACGGAAGGAAAGTGCAACAATCAAGCTGCTTCAAATGATGGAAGAGGACGTGTATGCCGCGATACCCGAGACTCTGCGGTGTCCCGTAGCGTTTTAGGCGCACCAATAAGACGGGCTGACTGTGCTCAAGGCAGCACCTCCCAGACGCCGCTGGCTGCTTCCCTCTTTCCTGCACTCCCTCAAGCACCCACCCACGTCCAGCAGCTCATTCCGCATGAGAACACACTGCGTAAGCGTCCCCGTGGTTCTCCCGCGCACCATGCCCTCCCGCGCGATGGAGAGACAACGACTGGGGAGAAGGGTGTGAAGGAGGAGGAGGGAACAACTACGACACCTGCAACTTTACTTGCGACGGCGCATAGTGAGGCGTTTTCTGGTGGTAATGGTGGTTCGGTTGCATCTATTTTGCCAGGAGACGCCGACGCCCGACTGGACGTCTTGGAGGAAGTGGAGTTCTGCAGTGTCGTGCCACGCCTCTCGCGCACCTTTGGTATGGAGCAACTAATCCAGCAGGTGGTCCCATGCACGGCCTACTTCGCGCCTACACAAAACTCAAATACAGATGCCCACCGTGAAGCAGCGCATTGTGTCAGTGGCATGAATTATGATAACAATCAACACAGCTGCAGCGACAGCTGCGGGGGCGGACGGTGCTCAACCCACTACCTCAAACAGCTTCGCACAGCCGCAGACCAGCACCTTTCCCGGCTGCTAGAAGACGCCAACACATCTCACAACTTTATTGCATCGCCTCGCAGCGCCGCAGACACAGATGTCATGCAAGGCGTAGTTCATGAGAGCGACGACGCCCAACGCCAACCAAGCCGTCCTGTCAGTGCGTGGCTTCTGCCCATACCCGTCTTCATGCGGAACAGCGCGGCACTGGACACAGACCACAACGGCAATTACAGCAACAAGGACAAGGACAAGGACAAGGACAGTAAGAACAGCGACAACGACGAGAAATGTGATAGCCAAACCTTCTTCGCTGTTGCTCCAGCAGGAACAAAAATAGGAACATCAAGAGCAGCACACGGTGATGGCGCAGACGCAGCGAGGGTGCCATCCGCGCCTCTTTCCTCCCCTTCTCTGTCGTCTTCGGCCACGACATCTCCGCACCCGTCTCTGCTTCGAGAAGACTCCAACTCGGGCAGCGTGGACGTGCTGGGCTGTGAAAACGCGGTGATGAATGCACACGCAGCGAGGCAAATTACGGAGGCGACAGGTGCAGCTGAGCCCACTTTCTCACGTGTTGCTCGGCAGCGGTCTAGCAGCAAGGAGCTGACGCTGTCGCAGCTCGCGGACAGTGTCGAAGAAGAGTGGAGCAGAGGCGAAGCCCCCGCGACGGATTCCGTAGGCGACGTTGTGAATGAGCCTGTGGAAATCAAGCAGACGGGGAGAGAGGAACATGTTGAAGTGTGTGGCTTACCAACTTCATTATCTGCTGTGCCTTCTCACGCGACACCAGGTGAGAGCAGTGCGGACGACGAAGACACGGAGAGGCGGCAGAGACGGCGCGGCGGCTGTGGTGGTGACAATGCAGCTGCAGCACAGTGCTTGACCTTCGCAGATGCACTCGCGCGCTACGAGGACTATCGAGTAAAGGCGGACTGTAGGAACAATTGTATTGTGGTACCAGGCCCCGTACCCCGCGCGGAGCAACAGGTGTCGGAGGTGAGGAGCAACGGTGAAGTTGTTGATGGCGTCCGTGGAGGTCGCCAGACTTCTACTTCATCGGCTTCTAATTCTGATCCCAACGACATCAGCGACGCAGCTGCGCCTGTGAAGGTTGATGCTGACGTTTTCAAGACAGCAGCGGAACGCACCGACGCAGACACCGAAAAGTCGCTCGCAACAGACGAGGACACGAACTCAGTACGCCAAACCACGGACCGCAGTAACAAGGATGCACGCGTTGCGACTGAAGTTGTTGTCAACAGTAGGAGCAGCGACGGGCAAGTGCACGCATCCGAAATATCAACATCAACAGCTGCAGCAGCAGCAGCGCGCTTTTGGTCCTCAACAGCAGCGTACTTTTCCCCTCAACCGTCACCCGATCCTTTTGCCGACGCATCCGCCATCCCGTTGGGCCTCACGGCCTCGCTGCCGCAAGCTGACCCGGCCTTGGAGCCCTCGTTGACGGACGTGCCAATGCAGAGCGCCTCGCAGGAGACGTCGACTGACGCGCCGAGTGTCGTAACCACCAACACCACTACCACCACCAACCCTGCACAGGTGATGAAGTCCAGCGTGGGTGAGGGAACCTCTGTCCGACCGGAGCAGCATCGGCAAGGTGAGCAACCACCATTATCAACACCAGCACCACAGTCCTTTGCGTCCACAACAGTGGCCACAAGCGTGCTGCCACCGGTGCATCAACAAAGCTTTGTGCAGCCTGCAGGTGCAATCGTGGAGTGGGCCTCCGGCCTCGTCAGCTACACCACAGACACGGAAGACTTGATGCAGGAGCAGCAGGCACGCGCGCAGCGCTTCTTCACCCTCCCACCGCCCGACCCAACTTGCGACCGTCAACACGACAGCAGCGGGTCGACGCTGCAGAGCGCAGGCGCTGAGAGGGCGAAGGCCCAACCAAACGGGCGGAGCGACACGCGGGTGAGCGCGGAAGATCGGTCGACGCTGCGGGGAGCGGTGCTGGGGCAGCTGCAGCGCCTCCATAGCCGCAGCAAAGCCATGACCGCACAGTGTCACGGCAGAGAGAACTCCATGGGTAGTCGTCTTGCTGAAACTTCAAAAAGGAGCGTTACTGTTTCGACGACAGCAGCGCAAGAGGCGGAAGGAGAAAATTCCGCGTCGTCTCTGCATTCAGCTCCAACGCACGCAACTCTGTGCGACAGCAACGCTAAGAGCAACACGGCAGTTGCGGCCGGTTTGCCTTGCCCCTGCCACCACTGCAGTCCGCTGCAGCTGCAGTTCGCACAGGTGCCTTTGATGAACTCGCCCGTCCTCATGCGGTACCTCGACCTCCTGCACCAGACCGCGTTGCCTTCCCTTCAGAACCCATGCCCTCCACCGCGTCGTCCACGCACGGCGACCACGACGACAACAGCAACATCAGCAGCAGCCGGAGTTGGTGAAGAAGATGAGCAGACAGAGAGGGAAAGCGGCGTGAGGAGGCGGAGAAGAAAGGGGCTGTCTTCACCGACCTCTACCAACGGTACCAAACCTACCACCGCAGCAGAAGAAACGCAGAGCCCCAACAGCCTCATCACCAACAATAACAATCACACCAGCACTCGTCGAGCGGCAGACCCGGTTGATCTTGTCTTCCCAGCTCTGCAGCAATGGTTTGTGACGGTGTCAGAGGCGGATACGACGTCGTGTTCATCTCCTGCGGGAGAACCTTCTGCGTTTCCTTCTACTCCTCCCGCATCGAAAGCGTCGTTGAGCGGCACAGCTGATGTAGCGCAAGCGCAGAATAGAGGAGGAAGAGGAACAAATCGCGTTGCCACATCTCCCTGCACCTCTCCCACCACGGTGGAGGTGAGTAATGCGGCGGCGCAGTCTCGCGCACGAGGTTTCGAGTCTGCGAGTTTGGCGGACACGCCGCCACCACCACCGCAGGCAGGCCCATCCACACAGCCGTTTCCTTCACGGCCCTTGCGTGGCGCTACCGTCTCGCTCGGTTGGCTGGACGACGCGGTGCTGAACGAAACGGTGGTGGTGGGCGTGGTGCCACGAGGGCAGCCACATGCGCTGCGCCTCGTCAGCCCCTCCCGCGCCTTCGCGCTCATGCTGACGCGACGTCTGGAGGAGGTGGCGGAGGTGGCGCTGCGCGTCCTGACACACCTAAGTGTACCCGCTGAGCTGTTAGCGTGTGCTGCTGCTGCTGCTGCTGCTGTCTCTCCCCCTGTACCCGCCGCGGAGAACTTCAGCGAAGGTTCATGGCGGGCACAAACGAGTCGTGGCTGGCAGTCGTGGTTGGAGGACGTCTACGTGTGGTCTCTCTGGGATGTCCTGCGCGACGCGTTGAGCGTGCAAGAGTGGGCGGTGACGCTGCGAGAGGCTCAACAGCTCCCTTTCCTGCCTCTGCCGTCCACCGTCTCGGCATCCTCCGCAGCTGCCTTCGCTGAGGGTGCGTTTCAACTCCCCGCCTTTATTCAAAAACTTCTTGCAGGGCGTTCTGTGAGTTGCGACGCGGGTGTCAAAGAGTCTCTCGACAGCCTGACGAGTGTCGTGAAGGGTGTCCACGACAGCGTCCACGCTGCCGCCACGGCGCACGCACGCAGCTGCCTCAGCAGCGCCGAGGACGCCACCGCACGTGTCATCCTCACCGCCCTCACCCCCCTCCTGCACCGGCGCATCACCGTCATGTACGAACTCCTGCGCCACTACGCCTCGCGCTCCCTCTACGCGTCGCACCGCGTGCAGTGTGAGTCGTACCAGCAGTGGTACAGCGCGACCCCCTCGCCTGCCGCGGTGCTGCGGCTGCTTCAGCGCAGTCAGCGCTTTCACGCCGCGTTGGCGCGGTGTTACCCTCAGTATCAGCTACGTCGGGCTGCTCCGCCAGGGGAAGAGGAGATGGTGGTGCGGACGACGGAGAAGAAGAGCGAAGACAGGGAGGGGGACACGGCGGCGGAGATGAGTGAAGGAGGCGCGGTGCAGACGGAAGGAGGGGAGGGCGATGCGGGTGCGGGAAGCGGCCGTCGTCGCGGTGTCACGCCACAGGCCGCGGAGGGTGTGAAGAGACCACGCGGAAGGCCGCGAAAGCAGACGACTGCCAACGCGGCCGCGTCACGTGTGTTTCCGTCTCACCCGTTGAAAGACATAACTTCTCCCGGTGAGGATCGGCCGGAAAGTGCTACGAGCACCGCTGCTACGAGCAGGGTGATTGGCACCGCCGTAAAGCGGCGGCGTGAGGAAGGCAACGAGGATGGGGATACGAATGGATCTGCCGTGGCGGCACGCGTTGCGCTGCACCCTCCGCTCGTACCCCTCCCCATCACCACGGCAACAGATGCAGATGACTATTTAACGACGACGGCCACCACCGCCACGTCAACAGGCAAGGGTGGTAGAAAATCAGCTTCTGGCGCGTCCGCGGGCAAAAGGAGAGAGGAGGATGCTTTGCTGACGACGTCCATTCCGTGGTCGCCAGTGCCTGTGTATCCGGTCACGCCAGCACGCGAGGGCCGCTCCTCACGGTCGGCCTCGCCGGTCTTTCCTTCAACAGCCACTGCGTCGAGAGAATCATTCTCAAGAGCTTCGAGGTCAGCAGGAACACCAACCGTGACAGCAGTGTCATCGTCCTCACCAGCGCATCTCGCGCAGCCTGGTAGGAGCAGTCCACAAGCTGGATCAGCGCTGCCTTCCTCCCCGGCCTCTCCCTCGCTACAGGGTCAGGACACGGCGACAGGGCTGATGTACGTGCCGGAAGTTGCCCTACTCGACCCGCGGTACCTTCAGCGCTTTGCCTGGTGGACGCACCGCGCTCATCATAACAGTGCCAGCACCAGCAGCAGCAGCAGTCATCACCACCACCACCATTCTTCGAGTAACGTTTATGCAGCGGGTAGTGGCGGCAGCAGCAGCAGCGTCTACGGACACAGCACGCACGGCCGTGTAATGAGTATTCCAGGCGATTACCTTCGTGTGATGCCGCTGCAGGAGCAGGATGCGGCAATTCGCACGGTGCTGCGGTGCATGTCGCAGAAGGGCCGCACGTTGAACTTGTGGGAGCTGAGTCAACACATTCAGGCACATCACAATACCTCCTACGTTTACCATTAAAAATCAAACAACGCATTTTTTCCTCTTCAAATTTACTAGGTTGCCAATTTTTGTGCGCAACTTTAAAAAAAAGGCTGTTGATTTGCAGTGGCGCGCGCACTTCCCAGAAGAAAAGAGCTTTACCTGATTAATTAAAACAAAAAAAGTCTCATCAATTTCAGTGACTCTAGACCGTTCTTTTCATTTGACTGCCTAGCACACTTTTCAACCTTGGCTATAAAACAATGTCGTTTTTTAATAATCGATGGAGAACGCAATGTACTTGCTAACTAGTGTGTCTCAGGCTTCCTCAGACAAATGTCAGTTGCTTCTGAAGCGCAATTTTCAATTAACAAAGCAATCTCTCCTTGGACTGTTTCTAACCATTTTATCTACATTGCTTTTGTGGCTTACACAGCGTCAACTGCTTATTTGAATCACCAGACTGTTGATTAAACTACAAGTGAGGCTGTTTTGACAAGACAACTACTGATTTTTAAACCTAGTGTTTTCTTTTCTTCTTTTTTTGTCGAAACATTCTCTGAAAAAATATCTCAAAACAAAATTAACTTATAACTCTATTTAAACGATACACGGGGATCATCTCTTTTCCCGTACTTTATTCCTTACTTTCTTTTATATTTTTCAATCACGAATGTAAAGTATTTCTTTTCAACAGTTTTACTTGGAACTTTATTCTCTAATTTCTGCATACAATGGACCGGCACTACCGCGTCCTTGGTCTCCGTCGCGAGTCTGCCACGGAGACGGAGGTAAAGCGTGCTTACCGCAAAAAGGCCCTCTTGTACCACCCCGATCGCAATCCAGCTGGCGGGGAAGCCTTCAAAACACTCCAGGACGCCTACGAGGCCGCCCTCGCTGATGTAAAGCGCGGCGGTGGCGGTAGCCACCCGTACCCAACCAACGGTGGTGCTACTAGCAGTGGGGAAGGTAGCGGCGGAACTTTCAGTAATTATTACCACAACTACCGCACCGGAGAATACAGGGAGGGTGGTGGTGGTGGTGGTCGTTCGTTTGCTGGGGCGGCCAGCTTCACAACGGCGTCCTCCGCGGCCTCCGCATCCGCCACAACTGCAGCCGGTGCGGCGTACAACTACGCACGCGCCTCCGCCGCAGCCCCGGACTTCTCGAATTCCAAGCCGCGTGGCCCGCCACACGCCCGCACCTCCCCTCCTCTCTTCTCCGAGGAGGAGTTGTTTGGGGACGCTATCCCCGGAGGCTGGCGCGACGTCGGCTCTTCGCATCGCAACGCACACCCACCTGGTGAGGCCTCCACGACGGCAACGGCGGCAGGACCGTCGGCGACTTCCTCTCCGCAGCAGGGCAGCAGCGGCACCGCGAGTGGAAGAGGCGCGGCCGGCCCGGCGGATGCGCGGTGGAGACGCGCCCACGGCAGTCGTGTGCCCGTGAGCGCCTACGAAGGCACCTGCCCCGTGCCCCCGCCACCACGCACCAACGGCGGGCGAACTTCTTTTCCCTCCGTCCCTCCATCGACCACGGACTCCGCTGCAAGAAATACAACCACCACATCAACAACGACGGCAACAGGGAGTGCAGCTGCATCTGGTTCTGGCCCTCAGCGCGGTGGTGAGTTTGTGTCGGAGACAGCCAAACCATCTTTCACAGCTGGCGCACCACATCAAGAACATCAACATCAACATCAGCCAAACGACGACGCTTCGACTACGCAGGCGCAGTGGGAGGCGTTTTTAGCACAGCAGCACCCGTGGCGCCGACCCCCCTCACCACTTCAACACAACCCCACAAGCGGCGCTGCCGCTGCGAACACGTCGTCTGAGCAGGACGAGGAGGACGAGGTGGAGAGCGCGGAGGAGCGGGCCTACCGTGAGGCCCTGTACCTGCATCGACGCGTGCAGGAGCTGAACAAGAAGGACACGATGACGGCCTCGCCCCCGCTAACGTCTTCACTTCCCTCCATGCAGAGCGGTGGACAACAACAGCCGCAGCATCCGCAGCCACCGTCGTCGAGCTCTGCTGCCAACGCGGCAGGACGCAAAACCTCCTCTTCTTCGAGTGTGTCCTCGGAAATACGGAAGAAAGAGGCGCTTTATCGGCAGTGGCAGGACGTCCAGGCCTCCCTGCACCGCAAGATGGACCGGCAGGATGGGCAGGACGGCCACGCAGCACGCCAACGGGAGAACGGCGGTCTGAAGGAGGGGAGGAAAAAAGGAAAAGAGGTGGGTGGGCAGCCGGACACGCGCAGTGCAGACTATCGCACACCATCCCCGCCGCTGTCCGCATCACTCGGCTCCGCTGCGCAGGAGGCGTCAGGGGAGTTTTCACCCTCGCGGCAGCCACCATCACCACCGCCGCAGCAACAGCAGTCGGACTCGTTTTCGCGGCCTTCATTTGGCATTCTGCACCGGCAGCAGCACGACAGCGCACACCGCGACGCCATGCTCAGCGAGCGCCGCATGCTGCAGCGGGAGTACCTGCGTTATCGCTACACCCCTGACCCCGCGGAGGTGGGCGAGATGTCCGACATGGAAGTTTACCTACTCGCTGAGATGCTGGCCGATGTGCAGGGGAGGGTGGCAGCGGTGCTGACGGCGCGGCTGACGAAGGGCCCGTGCAGCTGCTGCGGCACCCAGCCACGGGAGACGACACGCTTGTACTTTTCGTGCGTGCATCACAGCATCTGTGCGGTGTGTGAGGCCACGGGCGTGCTGTCGTGTCCACTGTGTGGTGCCGCGCGAGTTGCCGCCAGCACCGT
>MDUD01009056.1:0-16234 GCA_002216565.1 Crithidia mellificae | reverse complement strand
AAAAAAAGTGACCCTTTACGATGTCTGCAGCTCACCTCCAAACACGCCCATCACGCCTTCAACAAAAGCCGCAATCGCCTCTTCGTTGTAGTGCAGACGACTGTCCAGGTCGTCCAGCAAACGGTACACATCCAACGGCCGCCGTGGCCGCCCCACCACGAGCTGCATCAGCTCTGCGCTCGTCAGAAGAGATCGACGCCCTTGCTGTGTCTGCTGTTGTTGCTGTTGTTGTTGTGGGTCCTGCAACGAGGAAGAGAATGCGGCGGCGTCCCCGGCACTCCGACCCCCTGCGGCGCGTGCGCGCGTGAGGGTGGCGGCGGTCGTGGTGCTAGCGCCGACAGGCCCCCAGAGCGGACTCGGCTCGAGCAACAACGGCATTGACGCGGCCGCGGCGGCTTCATTTTTCAACTTCTTCGCGTGCAGATCACTCAAACTCGCTTCGGTAAACCCGGCGGCACCCTCGCCCCTCTGCGCTCCGCCGTGAACACTTGTTTTATTGTTACCCCCACCACCACCACTGACACTCGTGTCTGCACTCATGCTAGGAAAGCCGTTGTTGTTCTGCTGCTGCTGGCGCAGGGCGTCTTGCTCTTCGTCCTCTTCGTTTTGCTTCTCCGCCTTCACCGACGCGTGCGGGGGCGGCGGCGAGATGGTTGGGTCGAGCTTGTCGTCGCGGATCGTCAGTCGAGCCTCCCCAGACGGCGTCCACAGCCCCTGTTGAAAGAGCTGATGCACGACGCGGCGAATACCCGCGGCGTAGATGCGCTCCTGCGCTCTGCCGGCTTCATCGAATTGATCAAGCAAGTCCACCGCGGCACGGACGTGCCCGGTCGAGCCGGGGCGATGCCTGGCAAGGTCTGCGTAACCGGCAGCGATGTGCTCGGCGTCAACCAGTGCATCGGCAGTGGCCGTTGTCGTGGAAATGAAGAGGCTGCGCGTCACACCCGATTCCGGTAGAGCCTCCGCCACCCCTTTATCGTACACCGACGTAGGGCCGTAAACATCGCGCAGTGTGTGCGTCGCGACCGCCGCTGATGTCGTCATCGTGGCGACGGTGGTAGTTTTCATTTCCGCTCCTTCCGCATCCACACCGGCGGCAGGTGCCTCCGTGGCGTGGGATGGAACTGACGCGTCATGCAGAAGAGAGGCGTGGTTTGCCAGGTAGTTCAGCATGGTGACCTCCGTCAGCAGCACCACGAGATGGCCCGAGGAGGGCGCGGCGAGTAGGCTTGCCGTGGAGGCCGCGGCCGCGGCTGCCGCACTGTCCAGCGCATCCGCCGGCACCGCTCGCCCGTGCGCGCTGCTTACGCTGCCCGCCACGCCGGACACCACCGAACCCGCCACGCCACCGGCCCCACCGGAAAGGTTTGAACTCGCTGCGTTGGTGTTCACCACCGCGTTGCGCTGCGGAGGCTGCTGCATGACGGCGTGACTGTCGGCGAGGACGGGCTGCAGGCCGAAAGGCGGGTGGCGAGCCGCATTGCGTTCATCTCGGCGGCGACGCAGCAAAGCGTAAACCTCGCCGTCTGTCATCGGAATTGCCTCCGATAACACCTGCATTATCGCACGTAAATGTTTAGTTCAATTACGTTCGAATTTTTTTTTTTAGCTTATGTACCACTAATAGAATGCACGCTAGAAATATGTTTTGCGTAAGTACATATATGTAAGCGATTGCGAAGGAAAAATAGAAAAAGAAAGGGACCAGGAGTGTGTGGAAGCAGAAGGAAGAACAAAAGGAGGTTTGGGTAGTCGTACATGATGCAGGGTGTGTGATACAAGCAACACTGCGTTTGCGTTGTAGGAATGTGGAATCAAAGTGAAGTAAACGGCTCCAACTTTCATTTCTTTTTAAAAACGCAGTGCATTGATACCATTGCAGAAAGGCATCAAACATAGAAAGCACCTTCAAGCACGAGAAGCAGACGTAAATCTTCGTCGTCCTTGATGCATCTTTGCACCTTCTCTCTTTTTCGTGCTTTAAGTAACCCGTACCGGCCAGAGAACACACACTCTGTTGAAAAAAAGAATTCTTTTCCTTGATTTAGAAATGCATACAGATGCAGAATGAATATAATAGAAAAGAGCTACAATAAGGTCAAATTATAAAATTAATGAAGTCAACAAAGCAGATCGCGAAGAAACAAAAGCGATTACGTGACTTCAATCAATAATAAGAATAATAAAAAAGCACACTAAAAAAGCGAGGAACGGAACGCATCGCGCTAAAAATAAAAAGGAGAAATGTAGCAAAGGTGCAAAACACATGAGAAAAAATACAGCTTTTTCAAAATGAAAAAAAATAAGGAAGTGAGACAATTAGCAGCACACTTTTCAGTTACAGGAGAAAAAGAAAACAGGAAAGTAAGCACTGAACATGTTTTATCGAGAACCAAAAATAATTAAGCTTCATTTTGTTTTAAAGCAACTGACAGAAATTGGTGACGGAAATGAAGAAAAAGTATTGGACAAGGATAATAATACTGAAAGCAAAAGAACTCAAAAGTTCCAGCAATACAAAACACAAAAAACCATCACGGAGCAGAACCTAGCTATTTGGGAGGCACTGCATCACTCTCCTTCCTCTCACCAGTTGCGCGCGTGTCGGCACCGTCGTCGCAGTTTTCCACCGCCGCCGAAGGGGCTGCCTGCGGTGCAGTCGTCACATCAGCGTCCACGGCTGGTGTCTGCAACACTTTGCCTGACTCTGCTTGCGTTTTGTCGTCGTCCGTCGTTTGCTTCTTCGTTTCCACGGGCGTGTTGTCGTCGTTTGTTGTCTTACTTGTCGCCCCCGCTGCCGCCGCGCCGATCATCGCGCCCTGCAGCTCTGGCAGCACCGTCAGAGGCGACCGCGTCATGCTCTCGGGCAGCGAGTCCGGCAGCAGCGGGTGGACCGTAATGCCGTCCTTCACGCCGATCTCGACCACACACCCACTGGGGATGCGCAGCGTCGGCGAAAGCTCTGGGATGACGTCCATGAAGAAGGCTAGGATACCCTGCGCGGGCACCGGCGGCGCGACGACGAAGACGGGCGACTGTGTCCGCATCACCGCCATCAGCGCAGGTTCCAGCCGCACGTTCACCTGCCGGCAGCTCTCCCCGTTCGGAAATTGGATGCAATAGCTCAATCGCGGGTCAGCGCCCGTCGGGGCGTGCTGCAGGTGTGCGACGGCTTCCTCGTGCGTGGCGTAGTGTACCGGGGGTGGCAGCGGCGCAGACAACCAATCCGCCGGGTTTGTGCGCGTGTTATTCGTGTTCGTGTTGTTGTTGTGATTGGTGCTGCTGCTGCCGCTTCCCCGCAACGGGCTCGCGGGAGAGCCGCGAGTGGCGGACGGCGGGTCTGAAGCGGTTTTAGTCGGAGCCTTTCCACCCGTCTCCACGGTGAAAGCTTGTTTGTTGTTTTTTATGTTGTTATTTGTGTCTGTCCTCACAACCCCGCGCACCTCATCACCGGACCGCGTCTTCCCACTACCTCCGTTTTGGTTCGACTGTAACGTTGTTGAGGGGGCTGCTGGTTCGTCCTCGGCGATGTCGTACAGCATGGCAGACAGCCGCGGGTACTTCTCCTTCACCCACGCCGCGGTGTGTCCACTGAAGCGGCCGTAGTTGATGTTGTCGAGCCCCGGCACCGGGCACAGCACTTCATCGCACATCTCTTCGCTCTCACTGCTGCTGCCGCCGGACGAGCTGTCGTCATCGTCCCTGGCGTCATCACTGCTCTCCGAGTTGCGATCCTTTCCAGCATGGCTATTACTGCTATTACTACTACTACTCGAACTGCTCCCACTAGTGCTGGCGTTGTCATCACCGGTCTGTGGATGTGCAGAGGGGAAGTCGTCCTGCCGACCTTCTGCTCCGTCGTTGTCGTCGTCGCAGTCGGTCCCGTCGACTTTCTCCACGTGCACGATGCCTTCGCTCGGCGCAGCGGCGTCTGCGTGCCCATCATCGTTTTCATTCTCACTCTCATCCTGCTGTTTGTTTTCTTCACGTGTCTTTTCGTTGTTGTTGTTGTCTGTTGCGGGCGGTTCGGATACATTTGCCGGGTGCGCTGCGCTCTGCAGGAACTTGTGCTCGCCCGCCGTCGCCTCCTCCGCTTCGGTCCGCGTGGTGCGGGAGCCGGTGGAGCTGGTTGTGTGATTCGTCGGACTATGGTTGCTGCTGCCGCCCTCGTGGTGGTGGTGGTGACGGTGACTCGACGATGCGTTGTGCTCGCGTCGCGCGCTCTCGCTGGTGGAGGGAAACGTGTGAGAGGAGGGGAGCGGGACGACGGACAGGTCTCCACCGGCCATCGCACGCAACTCCTCAATCGTCGTCGTCGGGGAGTACGGGTGAAGCTTTGACACCGGCGCCTCTGTGTTGGGCAGCGTGTGCATGCAGCTGCTGGATCGAGATCGGCTGCGACGACCACGCGACGAGGACGATCGGTGGTGGTGGTGGTGGTGGTGATGACGGCTGTGGTGTTCGTGGTGCACATCAATTTCTTCTTTCCTTTCTTCCTCGCCGCCTTCTCCGTCCACCCGTCGTTGCGCGCTGCGGTTATTTCCCTCGCTGACTGTTTTTGTCTCCTCCGGCTCATCTTGACGGGAAGACGCCGCGGCAGACGCACTGCGGCTGCGGTGCTGCGAGGGCGTGTGTGAATGCTCGCGCTGGTGACGCCGCTTCGTCGGAAAGACGGCGTTGTGCGACCGCTGCCGGTGCACGTGGCGGCCGTGCACGACCGCCGTGCTGTGATTCACCCGCACCGCGCCACCACCACCACTCGCCTCCATACTGCTGCTGCTGTTGTTGTTGTACGTGGTGTGGCTGTCGTGCTCCTCCCGTGGCGGACTTAACTGGGAGGTGGAGGAATGGGGCGATGACATGGAGGTCGGGGAAGCCGTGGTCGTTGCGAGTGTGGTCGAGGTGGAGGTTTGCGAGTGCGAGGGCAGCTGCCCGGGCGCGAACTCCTGCGCGGGGGTCAGCGGGTCGGCGTTGTCGACGTGCCGGGGCAGCGGCAGCAGCGGGGGCAGGCCCGCCGTCGGCGTCGCCACCACGACAGACACACTCGCCGAGTTGTTATTGCTGTTGTTACTATTCTGATTGTTGTTGTTCTGATTCGTGTTCATCGCGCTCGGCAGCAGGTGTCCGGTTGGCGAGGACACGGTGAGGTGCGTGGTGTTGTACGCGGAGGCGTTTGTGCCCGGTGTCAGCGGCGTGGTCGTAAAGATGGTCGGCGGAGGCGGTTTTGGCGTACGGCGTGCGGCGGATGTGGACGGCCCTGGCGGCGTCGCGTGCTGCGCTTGCGGGGCTGGTGTGCTCGTCTTCGGACTGTGGTGACTGACCACCGTAATATCATTCACGTTATTGCTGTTGTTATTGTTGTTGTTGCTGCTGTTCACCACACCCGTGTTGGTCGTCGGGACCTGCAGAATGAGGGCGGCTTCATCTTCGGTCTGCCCATCCATCAGCGGGGCCAGGGTGCTGAGCACGGAGTAGTTCGTCGCGTGAAGCACGACCATGTGGGGGACGTAGCGATCTTGAATAAAGTTCTTCAACGCCACCGCGTACGCCTCGCCGCGGGCCGTTAAGCGCTCCTCGCCGCCGTAGGCGTGCTTGCTGTCCCCAACCGTCTCCCCCGGCAACGCGACGTAAATAGGAAACGCAATGGGGTGCAGGTTCAGTAAAAAGAAAGCAATGCGGCTGCCAAGGCCGTTTGGTACGTGGTGCAGAATGACGTGGTGCTTCACGTTGATGATCTTAATGTACGGCATGCGCTCCGCCGGCTCGCAGGTCTCGTAGACCTTCTCGTACTGCAGAATGCGGCTGCGGAACTCGGCGATGATCGCGCCAACGTCCTTCACGTTCTTGAAGTCGTCGTTGTCACACTTGCTGCGCAGAATGTTCTCCGTCACAATCGTGTCGTCGGTGCAGACGGACTCGATGAAGAGCAATCGGTAGGGCACCCCGCGCTTCTCCGCCTCCTGCTGGAAGTACTCCGACAGCCACGCGCGGCGCTTCCGCGTCGTGTTCGTCGCGTCCAGAATACCGACGGCGAGGGAGTGGGAACTGATGAAGTGCACCAGGTCCTCGCACGCCAGCTCCGCCATCTTCTCGCGCAGCTCCGCGCCTTTTGGGTTGTTCGGGTCGAAAAACTCCGCCCCTGCGGTGCCCTCGACGCCAAGGAGCTGGCGCCGGTAGTTGCCCGCGTTGAACACGCGACACGGCACGCCTTTCCAGTTCATGTAACGCACGAGTCGCTTACCGATGAAGCTCTTCCCTCGACCTGGCAGGCCGACCATGCAGACAATGATCGACACCGTGTCGCAGACTGTAGTGTAGCTCGAGTGGTGCAATGTCGCCAGGTCGAGTGGCTCATGCAGGGCTTGTTCCAAGAAGTGTTGCTCTTCCGCGGCGTGACGCCCGCTGCGTTGAAGCAGCTGCGCCTGCTGCACATAGTTTGTCTGCGTCGACGCTGACGTGTTGTTCATGTTCGTCGTGCTGTTGTTGTTTGTCGGTGCATTCACTGCCACGCTGGTGGTCGTTGTTGTGGGAAAGGTGGCTTGATCTGCGTTGCGCGCCACCGCCTTCGTACGATTCCCGGCGTTGGCGGCTCTGCCTTCCACTTTCTTCTCTTCCCCCTCCTCTTCATCTTCGTCTTCTGCGACGCCGTCGGTGCGTGGCTGATGCAAGGCCCGTTTCTGTAGCAGCGTTCGCTTGTGCGCCTGCGCGGCGGCCGGGTCCATCTGCAGATCAGACGGCGTCATCAGCACATCGCGCTGCTCCGGTGATTCATTCTCAAAGTCCAGCTCGTTGTCCGCGTCCGCGTCGTGCTCTTCCTCGCGTCCGATGTCGAGCGTGACCGGTGTGGCGGTGATGGAGGAGCTGGTCGTGGCGGTGGCGGCGAGGTCGACCAGACCGGTGTGTCGCCCGCGATCCGCGTTGACCAAACTACTCAAGCCAGGTGCCGCGGATGCTGCCGCTGCCGTAGGAAGAACAGCGGCATCGGCGGTCGTGGGGAAAGAATTCGGGTCAACGTGCTGCGGGGGCGCTGCTACGTCGGTCGTGGTTAAAAGTGCGTTGTCCGCCACCGCCAGCCCTGCCTTCGCCCCTCCACCTACCGTGTCCTCCGCAACTTGAGAAGTTGTGTTGTCGTCCCCTCCTGCTGCTGCTCCGGACACGGCTCCGGTTGTGCTGATCACCCCTGTTATCGTCGTCGTTTCCGGCGCGGCCGTGCACCCTGCCTTCAACAACGGCGCCTGCGCTGCGGGGCTTCGGTTCACCGTGTCTCCGCGTCGCAGCAGTGCGTTTCCGGCCCCTGTGGCGGTCAGTCGGAAGTGCTGGTGGTGCTCCTCCAAAGACTGCTGTCCCACGTCATAGACACTGAGGCTCGCCGGCTCGGAGAACTTGTACGGCTGCGAGTTTGCATGCGTGACCTTGAGTGGTGAGCCCGCGCTAGAGGCTTCTGTGGAAAGCAGCGGCGTCACCGTTTCCGGACTTGCGTAGCCGGCCTGCATGCCGTAGTGCACCGCGGTTGCAGTTGCCGTTGCAGCTACCGCTGCTGCAAGTGCGGAGGCTTGAAGCCCCATTCCACCGCCTCTGTTCACTCCGGAAGTTGTAAACGCGCTAGTATTATGATTGTTGTTGTTGTTGTTGTTCGCCGTGGCGTTGGTGTCTGTGATCGTCGTCGCACTCACGGTGGTGTGATCTGCAGAGCCCATTCGATCCCGGGTGTCGAGGGGAAGAATCTTAACTGGTCGCAGCATGCGCGTGTTCGGCGTCGCGCCGAGGGCGGCAGCGCAGGCCGCCACATCGCGCGTTGACACCGAACTCGCACCGAGGTTGCTGCTGCTGTTAAGCGGATTCGGCAGACCAAGCACAACGCTGTTCGGTGTTGCCACACGTGTCGTAAGCGCACCCGTTAGTGGTCCCGTTTCCGCGCTGCAGACCAGAGCATCAGTGTTGGCGTTGTTGTTCGCTGCGGCGGCGGCGGCAGCGGGCTGCAAGAGCGAAACCTGCTGTTGTTGCTGTTGTTGTTGTGTCTGGACCTGGACTTGCTGGTGCTGAGGCTGTTGCTGCTGACGCTGCTCTCTCAGAAGTCGGGCTACGGTGTTGCCGCTGTCGTCGTGGTATTCGAATCTGTCTTCGCCACGCGACAGCACCCCGACCAGCGTGGGAGACTCGAAACTCATGGGCGTTGGCGACCCTTCCCGGTTCGTCCCCGCTGCGCACAGACCTGCCGTACTCGTTGTGTTGTTCTCACTGCGCGCCACACTCTGATTGTTGCTCTGCTGGTTATTGTTGTTGTTGTTGTTCCTGTTACTGTCACTCTGTACGAGAGACAACCTACTCTCCTCATTGCGCCGCTGACGCTCGACCATGTGTCGTCGTCCCAGTAAGACATCCTGCAGTTCCGCCTCGATCAGTTCGTCGTCGTGCATCCCCGCGGCAGGACGCGTCGCGTCGTCGTTGGTGGCGGCGGTGTTGGGGTACCTGCCGTGACTGTCCACATCACTTTCCACCGACGACGCACGAAGGAGGGAAATCGGAGGTGGTGTGTGCTGCGGCAACGCATCAAACGAGGCGGAGGGGATAGACGGGGGCAACGCGCGTTGTTGTTGGCCCTGACCTTGCTTCTGTTGCTGCTGTTGTTGTTCTGCCGCCGCGTCATTGCCGCGGGTCACGAGCTCCTCGTACTCACCATGTTCAATGCCCATCCCTCCAGTTCGCGCTGCTCCACCCATGAACATGCTGCCACGCTGCGCCACCGCGTTTTTCGCACGACTACGACTCTCGAGTTCGTGCGATGGCGGAAAACCACCCTCTTGACTGCTATTGCTCGCCCCCATCAGCATCAAATTGTTGTGGTGGTTCGCGAGTCCACCCTGCGCACTCGTTTCCGAGAGCGGTGTCTCCATCCCACCCGCGAGGTAGGGAGGCGCGGAAACTACCGGACGGTCGTGCGTCGTGGCCGTCGGAGGTGTCGTGCTACCACTGTACTCTGCTTCACTCAAAGCAGCGGCGGTGGTCGTTGGGTTGTTTGTTGTTGCTTCTGCGGCTGTTGCTTCACGTTCGGCCGCTGCGTCGAGCGCACCTTCGCCAGCTCCAGAAACGCCCGCGGGCACGGGTGGTGACTTGCTGCTGCTGTTGTGAATGTTACTGTTATTGTTAAGATGAGCATTGCCATCACCGTGGTGGCTGGTGGGTCGCCCCTGCCCTTTCAGCAGGCTGCCTGTGGAGGCAGGGAGGGCGTCGACAGGCACAACGCCGGGGCTGCGACTGAGCGACAGCGGCGTTGCGTTCTGCGGGTAACTCTGCGCTGAGCTGCTCCCCGCCGCCGGTGACGACGGTCGACTGTTGCTGCTGCGCCCGAGTGAAAACATCGACCCGGCTGCGTTGCCACGTCCTGGCATTCCTTGTTGTTGCTGCTGCGATGACGGGTAAAAGTTCCCCGTCGCCGTGGCGGATCCGGTCCCGTAGCGGAACATCTGTTGCTGAGGTGAGTTCATGCCGCCTGCGGTGCCCGCCATGACAGCAGCAGCGGCAGCGGCAGTCGGAGTGCTGGCGCCTGCCGTCGCAGCCCGTGCGCTTGCCGCGGAGGGCGGTAGCATCGGCCGCATGCTCGGTGAGCCGTCGTGGAAATCCGCGAGCGTCGTCGGGGTGGAGGCGATGGTCATGCGGGGTGAGTTCGCGGTGGACGACGGCGACACCGTGGCACCGGAGAGCGACTCCGCGGCGATCAACACGCGCGATCGCGCAGAAGCGGAGGAGTGCAGGGCGGACAGCACGACGGGCCGCATCGGCGAACTTCCATGCGGTGTCGAGTTGCGCCGCCACTGCGCAGACCCGCCGCTGTTGCCACCACCACCAACAACACCAACACCAACACCACCGGCAGCAGCAGCGGCAGCAGCGGCATTTGTGGAAGAGGCGTCTAGTGGAATATTCGCGTCGCTCGTCGCGCTGCGAAGCATCTGCACCGGCGACGATGGCGAGTGACCGTGCGCGTCCATCGACGACGACGCGGTCGTGGTGGTCATCGTAGCGTTCATCATCTGTTGTGGCTGGTGCTGTTGGGTGTGAGAGAGGGTCGGCAGTGAGGAGGCGTTGCTGTTCGTGCTTGGCAGCGGGCTACCAGCCGCGACCAGCCGCGAGGCGCTGAGTTGCGGTGGTGGCAACTTCGGTGAGACAAGGTTGGCCACAGTGGTCGCTGCTGCATTCTCCATCGCCGCGCCTGCTGCGTTCAACTCCAACGTACAATTCTTGTTGCTTTTATTGTTATTGTCATTATTGTTTTCAAACTGAGCCTGCTCGGCGCTGTCCAGCCATCCACTACTGGTTGTGCTTGCTGCTGCTCCTCCTGCGGCTACGGCGGGTGCCGTCACGGCATCGACCTTTGCGCTGGCTGGCAGCTCACTGTCACTCGCACTGTCTGAATGCGCCAGCGTGCCACGGCGGTCCGCAGGGGCCTGATCGAGTTCACCGTTTTCCTCATGCAGCTGACCTCGATCTTGATTCTGCTCCTGCTGGTCGTGGTCGCGTGCTTCTCCTTCGTCTGCATCCTCGTTGTCCATATCCGAGTGCTGCAGCTCGTACTGTCGCTGCGGTTCCGCTCCCGTTGAAGGAATGGCGTACGCCGTCAGCGAGGTCGTTGACATGTCAGGTGGCGTCGGGGCGAGCGGAAGACCAGGTGAACGATTCAACGATTCTTTTTGTTGTTGTTGGCGCTGCTGTGAAGGGTTGCGGTAGGCCTGCGGGGTCGGCGGCCAGGCCACGAAAGAGCCTCCCATCAAGTCTGGCATGCCAACCCAACCACTTCCGTCACGGCGCAGTCCACCCGTCACCACAGCGCCACTGTTGTTGTTATTTAGATTCTTCTTGGTGTTGCTGTTGTTGTACGTCCCACCTGTACTGTCCGTAAGCATCGTACCGCTGCCCGTGTTCTGATTGTTGGTGTCGGTGTTGTTGGTGTTGTTTGTGGTCAGGGGAGTTCCTTCACCAGCACTGAGGTGTGTGACGGCGGCGCCAGGTGCGTTCATCACGCCGCCGTACCCACCCGTGCTCGTGGTGGATGTCGTGGAGATGTTCGGCAGTGTGCCAGGCAACCCTACATCCACCACCGAGTTCGGGCCCGTGCCGGCCGTCGTGTCCTCCGTCCCACTGTACGTGCTCTCCTGCGCGAGATGTTTGTTGCGGATCACCGTCAGAAGGTATCGGCCCACTCCGCTGTGCCGGTTCGCCGCCGCGCAGTCAAGCGGCGTCCGCCCGCTGTGATCAACGGCCAGCACGTCCGCGCCAAACGAGAGGAGGACGCGCACGATGGCCTGATTGCCCTCGCCCGACGCGACGTGGAGCGGGGTGCACCCGTTGTAGTCGCGATCGTTCACGCTGCACAACTTCTCCTGGAGAAGGTACTGCACCTGCGACGCGTTACTTGCGCGAATGAGGGCAAAGATGTTTCGCGCGGTGGCCTCGCGCTGCAGCTGGCCAAGCTGCTTTTGCAGCCGCTGACGTCGACGCTTGAGCTCCGCCACGAGGGCCGTTCGATTTTGCTGCATCACGACCGACGCAGCCAGCGGATCGCGCAGCGTGGACCCGTTAAACGAGCCGTTCATGTAAAAGATGGAGCTGTTCAGATTTGTGTTGTTGTTGTTACTGTTAAAGCCACCCGCCATGCTGTTGTTGAACACGGTGGAGTAGTTGTTCACCCCCGTGCCACGTCGGCTCATGCTCATGTTGAAATCTGCAAAGCTCATCGAAGGCTGCTGCTGCTGCTGTTGTTGTTGTTGTGTTGTATTGGCACCGGCAGACCCAAACGCGGGTGGTGGCGACGCCGTAAACGGCGTGTCACTCGAGCCGAGCGGGGGCGGCGATTGCGGCTGGAGCGTCACTCGACGCATCGTCGCTCGATCCCCGCTGCGGGGAGAGTGAGACTGCGACGTCGGCGGCGACGACCCGAACGGGCTCATTATGCTTCCAGCGTTGTAGTGGAATCGATCCCCACCACCACCACCACTGTTCGTGTTATTACTACTGCTATGGTACGTCATCCCAGCGCCGTCCGATGCCATGCCGACAACCGCAGACGGCGCGGTGGCGGAGCGGAAGATCGGGTGTCCGACGAAGCCGCCGCTGCTGCTGTTTACATTCGACACCGACATCGTCAACGCGTCCGCGGACTGCTGTTGCTGTTGTTGTTGTTGTGCGTGCGAGTGATGCTGCTGCGCGTCCTCACGAATGAACGCGTCCTCGGCGGAGGTCGTCGTGGCGATTGAGCCTCGCGGGGTTGAGTGGGTGAGCTGCGGCGGTGGTGCGAAGTTCGAGTTGAACCTTTCTTCAGAGCCGCTGTGCCCGCTGCCGGACATGCCGTACTCGGCGACGGCGGCGGCCGCGGCGGTGGCTGCGCGGGTGCTGCCGGCCTGCCCACACGCGTACGCACGGCCCCAGTCAATCAACGCGTCTGCTGCGGACTGACAACCCGCGGTGGCCGCGGCGCCAATCGTACTCCGGGGCAAGTCGTCGTTCGTCAGCACGTGCGGGTCGCGCACAAACACCCCTTCATCGCGCAAGGCGGCCGTCTGCCCCGTCTGCTGATAACTATTCTCATTATTATTGCGATGACTACCCTCGCTGCTGTTGGCGACGGCGGTGTTGTTGTGTGACGCAGGGTGCTGCGGCAAGGGTGGTGGTGGCGGAGGGCGAGAATCTTGTTGTAACTGTTGTTGTTGCTGCAATTGCATAAGTCCAACCGCACCCGTGCCGTCGTAGTAATGGCCACTCCCTACTCCTCCATTCGTGTTCTGCGGCGTACCGGCCATTCCTCCAGCACCACTCGGAACAGCAGCAGCAGCAAAGCCTGGCCCTTTGCCCAGCTTCGAATTAAAACCCGTGTTCGACATGCATGTCATCGCACTCCCAGTAGTGCCACCACCACCACCACTAGAGGCGGATGTCGACGTGTCGATCCCGAGAGAGCGCAGCGCATCCTGCATGCGTGCGTCGTCAATGCGCTGCTGGTAGAGCGCCATCTGCGCCTCCGTGCTCGTGTACGCGCGGTCCATCACGCCGACCGGCTCCGTCCACGGGTGCGGCGAGTCGGAGCGGGAGTTCGCCGTGGAGTGGTTGAGGCTGTAGAGGGAGCTCTCCTCACCGGAGCCGAAACTGCTGACACGCAGAAACTCCCCACCGTGGGCGGTCGCGAGGCGATCTGCGGAGGTCAGATGACCATCCTGCGTTGTGGCAGCGGCGCTGGGTGCGGCGAAGGCGGTCGCCGTTGTTGTTGTTGTTGACATCGTCGACACACCTTGCGGTGGTGGCGGGGCGCTGCTAGTACTACCCATGTAGTGTTGTTGTTGTTGTTGTGAATTGCTCTCGAGAGACGTGGCTGCGGCGGCGAACCCGCGAGGGGCGCCGAAGGCGTGCGCCGCGGACCCGATCATGTGAGACGGCGGCAGTCCGTAGAAGTGCTGCTGCTGCTGTTGCTGCTGCTGTTGCGGGGTGGGCGTCTGTGCCGTGGACGACCCGTGCGGGGGTGTTTGTAGTGTCGCGGTGTTCATCGGCCGGTCGGGGTCCGCGGTGAGCTCGTCTAGCATCGACTGCCGGCGCTGCTCACTCAGACTTCGACTCCCTATTGATTGTTGTTGTAATTGTGGTGGTGGCGGTGGTGGTGGTGCGTCGAAGGACGACGTGTGCAGCCGCGCCATCGGGTACGCTGCAGGCGTCGCATTACCCGTTAAATCCTCCTCATCCTCTTCTGTGTCCTGGCGGACGCTGCTGTTGGACGGGATGCCGGTCGTCGACGCGTGCTGCGGCTCGCCGTAGGTGCCGAGCCCGGACGCGATACTCGAGGCACGGTGTTGCGGCGGGAGCTGTGAGCTCAAAAAACCTCCTTCGTCGCCGTGTGCCAGGGCCGCGGGTCCAGGGGCCGGGTGGTGGGCCAGCGAGCGCTCGAACTCCGTCGTCGGCGTCACAATAGGCGGTGTGCTGAAGCTAGTGGGGCTGCTCTGACTTGTCAAGTTACTGCTGGTCGAGGTCCGACGTACCTTCAGTGCCATCGTCGGCACGTCTGTGTGGGCGTCCGTCGCGTCGCGGCTGCCGAGTCCGGCCAGCGCGGCGAGATGACGTTCCATCTCACTCCCGCCAAGAGGCGAGACAGCCGCTCTCGCAGCCGCCGCCGCCGCCGCAGCAGCAGCAGCAGCGCTCGCGTGGGAAGACGCGATCTGACCGAAACTGTCGTTCTCTCGCGACGAAGTCTGCGAGGTCGGTGACATGGCAGAACTCAAGTTGCTGCTGCGGAGCGTGTTGCTGAGCACCGTGCTTGGGTCCGCCGCCACGAAGCTGTCGTGCAGATTGGACGTCGTCGAGGCTGGTTCGTGTCGTGCGCCACTTCCATGATTGCTGAAATTGTGATTATTGTTTGCATTTGAATTTGTAGTCGTCATGCTGGAGGGGTGGGCGGAGTGAGGAAAGGTGTGACGCGTGTCGTGGTGAGAGGTGCCAGAGGTGGGGGTGCGCCGCGGTGGCACGCCGCTGGTGGCGGGGCTGCTGATCGCAGTCGACGAGCTCGAGTACGTCGGCTGCACCGGGGATGCGTGGGACGCGGTAATGGTGGTGGATGTGGTGGTGGTCGGCGCTGTAGCCGAGGCGACGCCAGCGAAGAGCGACGCCGGCACCTCGCGGTCCTTCTTCGTGAGCAGCTGCGCCTGCTGTTGATGCTGATGCTGTTGTTGAGATGAAAGACGCGAAGGACGATCCTCGGTGCTCCCACGCGAGCGGGTATTGCTGCGACTCGTGCCTGCGCTGCCGCTGCCGGTGCGGCATTCCCCGGTTCGCGTGTGACGATGCCGGTGGTGACTGCGATGGCTGGACGACGACGCAGAGAGTTGCTGTTGCTGCTGTTGCTGAAGGGATGTCGGGTTCGAGGCAAAGGTCGGGGACGGTCCCCAGTGCCACGCCTGCGCGCTGGCGGAGATGCCAACTGTGTTGCCGCGCGGACGGCGGTGCGGCCGTGTCGTGTGCGGGTTCCGCTGATGGCCGTAATGACCCCTCGCACTGCTTCCCTCACCTGCGTGGCTCGTGGAGCCCGCGTTCAACCCGGTTGGGGTCCACCCTTCCACGCCCGAGGTCGGTGAGCCGCTGCTGTTCGTGTTCGGACTCGCCACATTCACGTAAACGGGCGTGTACGGCGGGAAGTGGCCGTGGTGCTGGCCCGCCGCCGCCACCGCCGCCGCTGCGGCGTTGCTGCTGAAGGGCAGCGTCGCGTGCCGCCCGCCCGTGGCGAATAAGCCGGTGCTGCCGTACAAACTGTGTTGCGCCGGGGTGCTCCGTGCGCTGCTCGCCGCGGAGGATTGAGTCGTGTTCGTTGTCGGAGAGAACGCCGCACCGGGGCTGCCCTGACGTGAGTGCGTGTTCGTGCGGCGCTGCCGCTGTTGTTGATGGTAGTGCTGCACGACCGCACCGCTGCTGCCGGCACGGTGACTCGCGTGCCGCGTCGGTGGATGACCGCCGCTGATCGCGGTGGCGTGTCCGGTGGAGCGTGGCAGGGCCGATGAAGACGACCCGCGTGAGGTCGAGTGTCGGCCATGGCTCGATCCGCTGCCGCCGACCTTCTGCGCGGAGCTCACCACACTCTGAAACGCCTGCGAAGACGAAGAGGCTCTTTGCGATTGCTGTTGTTGTTGGGCGAGGTGTTGACTACTTGGCGAGGAGGACGCGCCACGACCGCTTGTCTTTGTCGCGCCGGCGGATGTCCCGGCACCCGCGGCGGCCATCGGCACGTTGATGGTCGTCGTCGTCGGCGTCCCTGCGCTGCTGCTGCCGTGACGGCGTCGCACGCGGTTTGTAAACTGCGGCACATTCGCGGACGTCGGGGTGATGAGCCGTGAGCTGTTCCCGGTGCTGTGGTACGACGCACGGCTTGGGTCGACCAGTCCAAAATCCTCCGGACTCGGTGGACTTGGCAAGTCTGGCAGACCACCACCAACACCACCACCTCCCGCGCCGCCACCACCGGCGCCAATGTGGGACAGGTGTGCCTCCGTGATGCTGTTGTTTTCGTTCGGGGTGCGATAGTAGTGCACCGTGTTGGGATTCGCCACGCGGTGCAGGAGGTGACTAACGGGACTCTCCCCTGCGCCGCCATCCCCGCCGGTGTTTTGCGGAGTGCCACCGGACGAATTCATGTCTGATTTTCCTTTTTTGTGTGTGTGTGGGAAGCTTTGGTTTTCACTGTGTCTTCACCCAAGATTAAAAACAATAA